>BQNB010034544.1:0-45777 GCA_026074375.1 Tanacetum coccineum
CTAGGGTCCATAGCTTATCTTGGTTTGCTTATTTTTCATTTTCCTGTGCTTATTTTTTGCTAAAAAGCCAAAAGTAAAGCTAATTTAAGCCTTAGCTCAATTTAAGCTTCTGTCCAAACAAAAAGCCCTTTTTCCAGCTTATTTATAAGCATTCTCAAAACGCTGTAATTATGAAAAATGATAAGCTCAAGGAGCTTATCAAGTTTGTGTAAAAAGTTTTGAAAAAAAAAAGAGAGGAGATAAGGGAAAACCCGGGTGAGCAAGACTCGAACCCGGGTCTCACCCTCAATACACCTCTTTTATAACACACACCCTTACCGCTGTTCCCTTGGGTCTTTTCTGTTAGACTCTTGGGCACTTTGGTATTTAAGGTAGTTTTGGCCAAAATAGCTATAAGCTCGTTTGAGCTTATTTTCGGCTTATTTATAAGCCGAATTTTGGGTTTCTTATTTTTCTTAGGTAGGATTTAGGGGCTAGTATTTTAGGTAAATTTTTCAGAATTTTTAAAAATAGTTTAGTATTTTTTATAATTTAATTTCGTTAAAAGTTTTAAAAATTCATAAAAAAAACAAAAATTACCAAAAAAAATATTTTTCTTTTTTAGGAAATTTTCTTTGGTCATATTTTACGTAGGAAAAATGGAAAAACTTTCGTAGGGTTAATTTTGCAAACTTTTGATTTTTAAAGAACGGGTCTCGGGTACGGATCTTGACTTGACTCGTTTTTGGGTCAAACGACCTCCGTTTTCAGTCTAGTCTTTTTCATTCTTCATTATTAGTCCCCTAGAGCAGTTTAGAAGTAAAAATTTCTTTGTAAGGTTAATTTTTAAGATTTTGGGTTTTTGACCCTTTGTTCGGGATTCCTGCTCTCGTTTTTCAGCTTAATTTCAAAAATTTTAGGTTTTTCTCAATCGTTTTTGTTTGTTATTGATTAATTTAGCTTTCTACCCTCTCAAATCATTAATCTCATTCAAACTCCAATTTTCCGACTGTATCGATTCTCCAGCACAGCCTCGTTGGGGATAAACGACCCGGGGATATTCTATACTACTTCTCGGTTTTATTGATTGTTTTTTTAGATTATACTTATTATATATATTATATATATTTCTTCAAATCAATCAATTTTTGGCGCCGCTGCCGGGGAGGCTGTGAAACCGATTATCGTTACGTTTGACCATTTGTGTTTGAATCTGTGAATATTATCATATATAAAAACTAAAAAAAAACCAAAAAGATAAAAACATTGTCTTTAATTATCAATAAAATTCACAAATTGGTAAAAATACCAAAATATAATATTCTCAATTGAGGTATTATCATAATAACTTCCGGTGAACTTTTTGGTTCCCAACTCGAACAAAAGATTTAAAAACTTGCCTTTTGTGTCACTTGCGAGGTACGGTTCACCTTTTAAAAGATAAACAAACTCTAAGAGGGGTATAAGGCGGGTTGTTCCTAGGAACTACGACCCTAAAGGAAAAAGGTTTTTAATAGCTTCGCGCTTTCCTATTCCTCCGCTCCTTTGTGCGTTTTTCTTTTCGAAGAGTTACCGAGAAGCTTGTCGATTATTAGGTTTAAGTTGTCTTTATCGTTGTCCGTTATTAAAATAAATTGTGAATTTACTTTTGATAAACCAAAAAGAACAAAAAAAATTATTTTAAATGAATGATAACGTATCTTTTAAAAACGTCTCTTTTGAGTCATTTTCTATGATTGTGTCTGTGATTCATAAAGTAATACCCCAGATTAGCTTCCGCTGCTATATTTATCAAAATGGGGGTGTTATAGAGTAGTATCAGAGCTCACGGTTATAGAGAACAAGGTTAAGACCTTAACTATAACTACTTTTCTTTTGCCATCAATGTCCTCCGTGCCACTACATTCCGTGAATTGTGAAGATGCCACTACTTTTTCCAAATAGTATGTAAAAATACATAACTACTATACTATTATATAAATAACTTATGTTATTCATTATTGGGTTGTTACACCCACCCTTCTATCCCTTCTGATTACGATGTGGAGGATGCTTTTTCTTCTATAAATTCTCTTAACTATATCTCGACTCCACCAGGCTATTCCCCAGTCACACCGGGAAACATCTCTCCTGACTCTTTAGATAATTTAACTAAAGATCTTTATCCTCACTATCTATCTCACCTTTTCATGATAATCCATATATGAAGGTCGTACAAGCATATGATGCCATTCCACCACCCCAAGTTATTATTGCTCTACCAGCTACTGTACCTCCACCGATGTTTGATTCCCGAGATTTCTTTCCTCCTAAGGAGATTTCACTAACTAAAGACATCAAGACTCCTGTTGAATCACCCATTCCAGTATCTCCATCTTCATCAGTAGGATCTTCGTCACCGGTTAGGTCAACTACATCACCACCAGACTATCCCTTGATAAGTTATCTAAGTGGTCGCAGTATGAAACCACTAGGAAGTGAACCAATCCTCGAGGAACCTAATTAATCAAATGCTTGTTAGAACATTCATCTCTGGATATCCTCCATGATTATGTCCAGGTTCGTCATCAAGAATCTTCTGAACAAGATCCAAGAACTCAAGGGAGAATACCATATTAGATCTGTGTCGTTTTCAGTTTTCTAGAATCCAACCACTGGATGTAAGGTATAAATAATGACGCTTGTCAAATTTTGTAAATTACATAGACAAGTTGTTTATGATCTAATATAGTGGTAATTCCATTATACCTCGTTGTTTCATAATACCGCTTGTTCGATTGTATATGTCGGGTCTGTTATCTTATATCTTGATTAAGGGATTTCTATTAATTCTCTTAACATTGATTTTCTCAAAACCTTAGTATCTAGATAACACTAAATTTCTATTGAATCACTCATTCATTCTTTCCGTTATCTATCTCTTGAGTCTTCGGATGCTAAAAAAAAATTTGATGTATTTCTGCAAATATCGAGAATGATACTAGTATTTTTATATTACCTTTTACTTGTGATACGAATATTTCATTTTAATGGATTTTTATTATGTGTTGGTCTTGTATTATGTTGATAAGATGCTCCTAAAGAAAAACATCCACACATCTGCAAGCACCACCAATGATCTGAGGCTGCCATCCGGCAACTGATTTTCTATGGTATGTACTGCCGCTCAGAAGCTACGAACTGCTAACATGGCAAATACTGACAATACTAACAAGAACACAGGAACAAGCGGAACTCAGTAGCAAGAAAAGGAACCAACGATCACAAACGAAAGTTTGTTGATAGGTGTACATACTACCAACAATCGACAACAAATACTCTCAACAATAGCAACAACAACAACTACCGGGGATAAAACACAACAATACACGTAACAAACATTACCACCAACAAACATAATCAGAAGGCAAGACAAAAAAGTACCATGGTAAACCTTACTTTGTGTACCAGATGCACCTTGCATCACACAGCGAGTTGCACTGTCTAGTGGCAGACTTTGCAACAAGGTGGGTCTTCTGACTGGAACTGAAATAAGCAAAGCCCCGCCACCGGGAAGCAACCTGTATCAAGGTCTGTAAAATGTCATGCTTGTAGAGAAACAAGGGCAATTACAAAAGTCAGTGCTCAAACTAGACACACAGTACTTTCACGTTTCTAAGAAAAGCTTATGTGACGAACTCCCATCGTCTTTCCAAAGAAAAGAAATTTAGCTCGGTGACATACTTAAATTTGTGGGAGAATCCGTGGAGATTATGGATCGTGAAGTCAAGCATCTAAAGACAAAGACACATCCCCTATAGTCAATGTAAGATGTAACTCTGAAATTACAATGGGAACCGAGAAGATCAAAATTCGTGGCTAATTTCCAACTATTCTATTTTTACACTTCAACTATATCTATCAATCCTAAATATCGGACGGAGATTTCTGTAGGTTGGGGGACATCTTAAAAACCCTTAATTTTTCTGTATGTCATCATGTAATATCTTTTTAACTATGTTTTAGTTTCTACTTTTTAACGGTAATAATTATTTGTTTCATTCTTACCTATTATGTAACCATAGTTTGGTTTCTAAAGTTACGAAGCCCTCACAACCTACTATGACAATACTATCTACATTTTGGACAAGAAAAACATCATAAAATGTCAAGTCTATATCCTTATATCATTTTTACAAAGTACTTACTCATGTACCATTTGCCAACTTTATATACAAATCGGGCTTTTAAACGTTTTTGTATACTCTAAAACCCTTATTCATGAAGAGTTAACATCTAAAATGTATGTACATGCATTCCTATAGCCCACTCGACAATATAAAGTAACAAGGCTTTAAAATGTAAATAATACAGTCCTAGATGATATCCAAAATAGTCAATTTTTTCTCCGTTTTTCATTCTAGTTTCTTCACCACTCTTACATACAAGTACTACCTCCAATATACCAATGTGTAAAAACCCTAATTATTCTAATCATATGCTCTCATCATATTTTTACACTCATATCCTAATTCAAAACCCAAAACCCTATACTTAAGCTAGTTCTCTAAAAATAATGACCTTTCTTTGTTTTTACCCATTATTAACCTAAACCACTAATAAAATTAAGTTATAAACACTTAATTACAACATTACATATCATAATCCATCATCATTACTCCATTTTACATGAAATTTGAACCAAAAACACTAACCCGAGCAAGTTTGAACCCTATACTCATTTTCCCTCCTTTTTACCGTTTAAAAGTCTCCATATCCCAATCTTGCAACACGCACATCAATGACTAAGCTCTTTCATCCCTAATCAGCTACAAGCATCTCAAGTTTATATCTTAGAACCAAGTGGCCAACATGGCTCATCTTTTTCTCTTTCAAGCGTGGGCATACAAAACACCCCCTTATACAGCCTTCTAACAACCTCCATGCTACTTTCTAGCCTTGATGACTCATCCTATAGCCTCTCCTCATCATCCTATAGCTGTTAACATGTCCAGGACTCAAATCATAAGATCCCTCTGGCCTCTAAGACTCCATTCGTGTATAAATAGGAGCATAAACCATCCATTCTAAAACTCATCCACTTCCTCTCCATATCCTAAATAGCTGCAATACTTTGCTCAATAAGATCCTAAGGGTCCAAATAAGTCTCAGAAAAGAAGAGATCAAACTAAATCAAGAAAAGAATGCTCAGGATTCGTCTATTCTTAGGCGTACGAAGCTAAAAAGTCCGATTTTGTTCACATTGCTAAGCTATAAAGATCAAAAACCAGGTTCCCCATTGCTTAAATTCTATTTTACATTCCCTTACTAATGTTCTTGTCTATGTATCATGCATAAAATCTTGCGCTACAATTTTTATAATCAATTCATGCTCTTTTCTATATTTGATCTAAAACGTACACCCCGAAACCCTAATTTCTTGTCCTTTTCTTGAATCTATATGCTAATATGATAAAATATTGTTATCAATCTATCCTACCATTACTATAAAATAATGTTCAGATATCACCACTTTATCAACGTCTTGAAAGGATTTGACATAACAAATCCTATGCATTTCCATTATAAAACCCTAATGTCGACGTTTTAACTCTAAACGATCGTTAATCTAACTTTTCGTTAAGTTAATAACCTTTCAATATTTTCAGCTTTTATTAGAAGCTATAAACCTGCAATTGTCTTTCGGAATATTAAAAATAAGCTATGCATGGCAATTCGGACTTGTTTTACAAAAGTATTCCATGCACGGGGTATATATTGTAACTTTTTGAAATTAATAACTAGAAGGGTTGAATATGTCATTTTATCAAACTTATAACTATAGGGGTCTATTATGTCACTTTCCAAAGTACAAAGTTTACTTTGTACATCTTTTAAACTAGAAGGACCAAACTCAGTAAAAGTGCAAACTCCAAAGGGTATATTTTGCCTTTCTACATTCTTAAGGGTCTAAAATGTAAACATTTTGAAAAAGTATAAAAATATATTCAAAACTTACAAGAACATAACTTTAATTAATGCTTGTGTGCTTATCATTTCAGATATTAAACAAATGTTTAAAAAGATTATGTTCATAACCTTTGTATCCATTCAATCAATGACGCTTATAAATCCTGTCCTGAATCTATATCGTACCACAATACTAGGGAGCTTTATATTAAAGGGTTTCATCTTGGGATTACGTTCTGACTGACGTTGTTCTGGGATACAATTTAAAGTGCCTCCTAAGCTCCTCAAACCTTTTCATGAATGACCTTCTGAATTTGATCGCCGCCCACGAACGGTGATATCAATAATCCAAACTTCCAATCAAAACTCAATAACAATATTAAAACTATTAAAAACCAAAAGTTCTTGGTGTACAATATCCTTAGAATTGACACATTTACTAGGTTGTGTGACGTGGCTGCGTTTAACTATCATTTTTCCTATATCCACACTTCAGTGGTTAAGATTGTGATAAGTTTGTCAGCTTTTCATTTTGGTATATTATTTCATACTTACCTATACAGGTCGAGTTTCATAACCTCGGCTTTATTATTTACATATTTATAAACCCGCGAGGGGGATAACATGCTAGTTACAAAATCTTTTACAGACTAGCTTATCTTATAACAAATGTGATACTTTCAAGACTTAATGAATTCATAACCCCTTATTATCCTTCTTTGATAATTTATAAACCTATTCGATAACGTGCTATAACCATAATATAAGTGTTTTTCTAAATGTATGCTTATTCAGATATGTATGCTATCCATATAATAGTATTGCCATAAGAGATTACAGCATATAATTTCATATCTTGAACCATTAATTATTGCATTGCGAAGTGGAACGAGAATAATTGTGAAATAGAATCTATGGGGGGTGACGGCTCCCTTGTGTAAATTTACAAATAACTAAATTCCCATGCTTTGGTAGCCAAACGCACGTATATTTGTCCTATAGGTAACTTGGCAAAGTTATTCGTTTTCCCGGGGACATTTGTCCCTAACCAATATCACTACGGTGATCTTCCCTGTTAACGTATTGGTGTCATGAGCTTAGGTGCAATAATAATATTCCACATGATAATTGTCCCTGCAATGCTAATATTTCCATTATAACTTGTATTCAACTATTACATTTCAAACCTATGAATTTTACTCAACCTTTGGGTTGACCCTTTTTATGCATGTTTATCTCAGGTAATTGAGCAACTTATGGCATGGAGTGGCATGGACTTGAAGATGGCTAAAACTTGTTATCATTCACATTTTATGTTTCTAGACTTTGGGACCTGCCTTTGTAAAACTCTAATTTTAAATGAATGATAACGTATCTTTTAAAACGTCTCTTTTGAGTCATTTTCTATGATTGTGACTGTTGTACTATAAAGTAATACCACAGATTAGCTTCTGCTGCTATATTATAAAAATGGGGGTGTTACAGAGCAGAACCAAGTCAGCAATGGCTTGGGTCCCTAAGAGAAACTAATTTCTCTTATTTGATGTACAGGACGATCCACAAAAAGCTTTAAAGAACAGGAATTGTTGATAGTGGATGTTCCAGGCACATGACTGGTAATAAAGCCTACCTTGTTGAATATCAAGACTATAATGGTGACCCTGTTGCTTTTGGAGGAAGTAAAAGTCAAATAACTGGTAAAGATAAAGTTGTTGTACAATTTGTAGCTGCATTGGTTGAGGAGAGGTTCATATGTTGGATGGACAACAGTTCTTAACTTTTATTCATGGATTATGCATAAATATGGATCCTCATGAATTCTTACATGTCTATCTAGTCTTTTCTAGTATGCTTGTAAAGAATAGAGGCATGTTGTTGTATAATTATTAAAGAGAGAGATAGTACTGTTGATACAACAAGTTAATACTGCTGAGCTTAGTTAATACTGCTGAAGAAACTTTGTCCTGCTAAATCAAAAGTTAATACTGCTAGGCTTGGTTATTGCTGCTCAAAAGTGTTTAACAAGTTAGTGCTGCCAGGCACAAAGTTAGTACTGCCAGGCAAAGTTGGCGCTGCCAGGAAAAAGTTTGTGCTGCTTGTTACCGTTACTACTGTTTGAGAGCATAACATATTTTCATTTATTAATTATAACCGTTGAGATATTTCCGCCTACAACTTGCATATAGGGGTCTATGAATGGAATAATTCTTGATCTTTCTTTCTATAATACTCTTTCTTTAAGATAAAGACTCAAGTTTATTCAGTCGGTTATCTCAAACCCTAAAGCACATCTCTATAAAATCTCAATTAACTTTTCTAAACCCTCATATTCTCACAATCGATCATATCTCACACCTCACTCAAAATTTTCAACGCATCTATGGCTGATTTAGAATTTGTCGATCAATACAACATGGTCGCGTGTTTAGAGAAAACATTAGGAAATTCAGAATTTCATGAGATAGTGGACTTTCTTACATCAAGTTTGATACATCATGCTCTCACTGTAAGTCCTACTATCTATATTTCTTATATTGAACAGTTTTGGAACACTGCTAGTTCCCAAACAGTCAATGATGAGAAGCAAATTCATGCTACTGTTGATAGCAAGGCAGTAGTAGTTACCGAAGCATCAATAAGAAGTTCCCTTCTTCTTAATGATGCTGATGGTACTGCTTGCCTCACAAATGAAGCTATTTTTCAAAACCTTGCATTGATGGGGTATGAGGGTGAACTTAATAAACTAACTTTTCAAAAAGCCCTCTTTTCTCCTCAATGGAAGTATCTGATACATACCATCCTTCATTGCCTAAGTTCAAAATCTACAAGCTGGAATGAGTTTTCAACAAATATTGCTTCAGCTGTTATATGTTTGGCAACAAATCAAAAGTTTAACTTTTCCAAACTTATTTTTGATGGTATGTTGAGGAACTTGGATAATCCTAAAAAGAAATTTCTTATGTATCCAAGATTTTTAATGGTGTTTTTGAATAATCAAATTGAGCTTGGTGAACCTTTTAATGATGTTTATATTACACCAGCTCACACTCTAAAGGTTTTCTCAAACATGTCCAGAAAAGGACTAAAATTTTCAGGAAGAATTACACCTTTGTTTTCTAATATGTTGGCATCTGCAGAAGTAGAGGAGGGTGAAGGTTCAGAACAACCCACTGAACCCCAACCAACACCTTCTCCTACTCAACCTAGTGTAGGAGACCAACCCCATGTCACAGAATCATCATCTGGACCTGACAATACCCATAGCCCTAGCATGAACTTAGAGGGCACTGGTGGGAATAAAGGGGATCAGGTTCAGTTATCCAATGATAGTCCTCATTCAGGTGGTAACACATCTGAAAGAGCTGAGGGTGGCTTGAATCTAGAGGAGTTATTATCTCTTTGCACTAACTTGTCAAACAGGGTTCTTGCTTTGGAGACTGCCAAGGATGCTCAGGCTGCAAAGATCCTTAAATTGAAAACTAGAATCAAGAAGCTGGAGAAGAAGTGCAAGCCCAGTATCTCACACCACAGAGCATGGTTAAAGAGTGTGAAAAGGTTATCTATGAAGAAAAGGTTGGGAAAGAAGGAGCATGTATCCAAACAGGGGAGGAAAAATGTCAAACCAGGACCTACCTTGGATGCCTTTGATGATCTTGATGCTGATTTAGCCCATGGTATGGACTATATGGACACAGAGGAAGTTGTGACTGAGGGGAGGCAAAGTAAAGAGACTAAGGAGCAAAAGGGAGGAAGCAATGAAGAACCAGTTAATGATGCTGGTAATATAGGAGTTAGTACTGATGTTAACATTAGTACTGCCAGCAGACTAGAAGTTAGTACTGCTACTCCAATGACTCCCCCTACTACAACAAGTGTCTTTGAAGATGAAGATATTTTTCTTGCTGATGCTCTGGTAATGTTAAGTGACAAGGCAAAGCTTAAAGGAGTTGAAATCAAAGAAAAGAAAGATGCTGAAAGACCTACAAGATTAGTTTTGACCTTGAAGCCACTTTTAAAAATTGATCCTAAAGACAAAGGCAAAGGGGTTCTTGAGGAAGAACCTGAACCAGTAAAAGTAAAATCAAAGGATGAAGGTAAAGCACAAATTGAGAGAGATGCTGAAATAACATTAAAGGTTCAAGTAGAACTTGATGAAGAAGCTAGATTGGAGAGACAGAGACAAGAGTAAGCATCTTTGAACTACATTGCAAATTTGTATAATGATGTTCAAGCAAGAATAGATGTTAATCATGAATTAGCTGTCAGATGGACTCAAGAAGAACATGAAAAGTATACTGTGGATGAAAGATCCAAGTTACTTGTAGAGTATTTTGAAAATAGGAAGAAGCAGTTGGCTGAAGAAAGAGCAGCTGCAATCAGGAATAAACCTCTAACAAAATCTCAACTAAGAAGCCTAATAATGACCTACCTTAAACATACAGGTAGATATAAACATGCTCAGCTGAACAAAAAGACTCTTGAATAGATTCAAGTATTATACATCAAGGAACGGGAAAGAATTGCAGATTTTGATCCTATTGGGTCTAAGGAGGATGAAAGACTGATTCAGAAGATGAATAAGAAAGTAGTTGGTATACAAGAGGAAAAGGTTCTTGAAGAACCTGACAGTACTAAAGTTGAAGTTAAGCAAGAAGGAAATAAAGAGAGTACCAAAAAAAGACCAGGCAGAAGACTTAAGATGAAAGCAACAAAGAAGTCTAGAATGCAAAAGACAGACTCTGATCTTGAAGAAGAAGAGCATCTAAAGACTTTTCTGAAGCTAGTTCCAGATGAAGAAGGAATAATAAATTATGAAGTCCTGAAGAAGAGATTTCCAATCATCAACTGGGAATAAAAATTCTATCATCTTAACAGACATGGAGCAGAGTGCATCTACTACAGGATCTTTAGATCTGATGAAAGTTCTAGATGGATTAAAACCTTTTCTGAGATGGTGAAAATGTTTGATAGGCTAGATCTTGAGGAGTTATATAACCTGGTGATGCAGAGGTTTGAATCAACTACTCCAGAAGGTGTTGATCTAGTTCTTTGGGGAGATTTAAGGACAATGTTTGATGCAAATACAGAAGATGAACTCTGGCAGAATCAAGAAAGGTGGAATCTTAAGAGCTGGAATTTCTATGAGAATTATGGAGTTCATACCTTGACACTAGAAGATGGTACTGAGATTCATATGCTTGCAGAGAGAAAATATCCACTCATAAAAGAAACACTTGAGAGGATGATGTCTTTGAAGTTGATAGCTGAGTCTGCAAGTGAAAGTGCTTATAATCTGCTTAGGTTCATTCAAAAGCAGATTGATGAATATGGAAGCTATGATGGAAGTGAGAAGGATCTTTAAGTGTTGGCTTTATAACCACACAACAAATGGTCATCAGTTCACCATGTCTAACAGACATCAAGAACTGGCTAGTCCAGAGCAAACGGCTTCTGGTAAAGACTTCTCAAATCCGTTAATGGCTGATAGTTTGCCAAAAACTATATGGTTCTCAACTCACCATGCTTTACAGTAAAGAGTTGGCTAGTCCAAAGCAAACGGCTCTTGGTAAAGACATCTCAAATCCGTTGATAGTTGATAGTTTACTCAAAACTATATGGTTATCAATGCACCATGTTATTGCAATGAAGCATTGGCTATTCCAGAGCAAACGGCTACTGGTAAAGAAATATCAAATCCGTTTATGGCTGGTAGTTTGCCAAAAACTACAAGGCCAACTTAGTTGGTATTGCTGTGTTGCTGAGTTGCTGAGATGTTGTGATGATGACAAAGACTAGAAGCTAAAGAATTTCAAGTTTACAGAGTAACAAAAGAGTTCAAGTTCATCAAAGAGCAGATTAAAGAGTAGCAGTGTGTTTGGATACATCCTCCTAGTGTTCAAGAAGCTCAAACTGAAGAAACATGAAGGTTAACAAGTGAACATCATGTTTAGGGGAGGATTGTTGGGTTTCAGAAGTTTCTACAACTTAGTGCTGCTACTTATACAAGTTACTACTGCTAGTTCTACTTAGTGCTGCTGGTGAAGAATGCTAAAGATTCAAGAAAATAGACTAAGTAGTTAGTACTGTTAGTTATAAATAGTTAGTACTGCCAGTATATATGTTAGTACTGGTAGTAGAGTTAGTACTGTTAGTAGTAAGTTAGTACTGCTAGCATATATAGATAGTACTGCTTAAGTGATATGCATGAGATATATTAGGAATAGATATGCATGATCACTTAACGCGTTTTGTAAGCCCATTAGGGTTTCCTTGGTGTATAAAAGGAACCCTACGGCACTAGTTAGATATACAAGTTTCACAAATATTCATAGTTAGTAATCTGTAACCTAGCAGATTAATAGTAATCAAAGTTCTGTTTTATTCATTGTTCTTCTTAGCAGTATAAGTTAGTTTCCGCATAACTTATATTGTTCATAGTCATTGTTTCTCTTGTAGTTAGTTTGGATCTATCCAGATTAGCTACCACCCTTAACAGGCTAGAAAGATCTATTCAGACTGGGATCAACAAGTGGTATCAGAGCTTGTTGAGAAACTCTGAGTAAGAAGAATCAAAACAGATCTGTTATAAACCTTTACCTTTCAGATCTATTCAATGGCAGGAGAAGATGAATTTCATGATGATAATCCACCACCACCACCACCACCAGTTACACCTACACAACAAGCCCCTCACACTCTGTCAACTATTAAACTCCCTATTCTGAAGAAAGGTGAGTATGACATATGGGCCATGAAAATGGAACATTACTTGGGGCATACAGATTATCCTATATGGGAAGTCATACAAAAGGGAAATGGTCCAGTACAAGTCTCAACAGATACAAATGGACAAATAAGGGTTTTGCCTCCTAAAACTGCTGAAGAGATTTTGGCTAGAGAAAGAGAAAGAAAAGCAAGGACTACCTTGCTCATGTCTATACCAGAAGACCATTTAGCAAAATTTCACAAAATGACTGATGCTAAAGAAATGTGGGAAGCTATCAAATCTAGATTTGGTGGCAATGATGAATCAAAGAAGATGCAGAAGTATATTCTAAAGCAACAGTTTGAAGGCTTCTCTGTATCAAACTCAGAAGGGCTACATAAAGGCTATGACAGGTTTTAGAGTCTTCTGAGTCAACTAGAGATTCATGGTGCAGGCGTCTCCACTGAAGATGCAAATAAGAAGTTCCTTAGGTCTCTACCTTCTGCCTGGTCTTAAGTTTCCTTAATCATGAGGACCAAGCCAGGAGTGGACAGTCTCAGTTTTGATGATCTGTATAATAATCTTAGAGTCTTTGAGTCTGATGTTAAAGGCTCTACTGCATCATCCTCTAGCAACCAGAATGTGGCATTTGTTTCTGAGAACACTAGTAGTACTAATGAAGTTAGTACTGCTTATGGTGTTTCTAATTCTTCTAGTCATAACTCACAAAGTGAACATCCTTCATCATATGATGAACAGAGGGAACAACTTAGTGATGCCAGTATATAAATACAGGCATATACTCAAGCTTTAAAGAAAGTAGAAGCATAATTAGTTGCTCATCAACAAAATCAACTTTGGTATGAAGAAAAGATTAGGTTTATGAAAATTGATTTAGATGATAAAACTGATGTGCTTACATACCATAAGAAACTATTGGCAGAAGCTGAAAAAGAAAAAGAAGAATTAAAAGCTAAAGTAGAAAAATGGCACAACTCTTCTAAAAGTCTTAATATTCTGCTAAATAGTCAGATGAGTGCTAGGGACAAAGCTGGGCTTGGGTATGGAGATCAAATGAATAAAGGTGTTTTAAGTTTTGAAAATGAAGTTTTTGGAAGTTTATTTGACAGTAGGTCTAGTGATATAGAAGATAGTCATGTGAATAATAGATATGCAGAGGGGATGCATGCAGTTCCCCCTCCAATGACAGGGATCTACATCCCTTCTGGACCTGATAAAGAAATAGATGACTCACAATTTACATATGGTCCAAAGCAATCTAAACCTAGTGAATCTGATGCTAGGAGTAGTGACTTTACTTCTTGTGAATCCAATTCTAGTGAAGAAACACATGAATCTATGCCTGAATCAGTTGTCAATGAACCCAAAGTAGTAAGTCAACCTAAAGTTTGGACTGATGCTCCTATCATTGAGGAGTATGAATCAGATAGTGATGATGAACATGTGTCTCTACCCTCAAAAGAACAGGAAACACCTAGTTTTGCTAATACTATTAAGCATGTAAAAACTCCTAGGCAAACTGTTAAACAACAAAACACATGTAGTAAGAGTCCTAAACCTGACAAAAAGGATTGTAGTGGTTTAATGTCTAAAAAACTGGGTTTGGGATATGGGTTTACTAAGAAGGCAAGTTTTGTATGTGGTAGTTTTAGCCATCTTATTAGAGATTGTGATTTCTATGAGAAAAGAATAGATAAACAAGCTGAAGTGAACAAAAGGAAGTGTAAGGGTACTGGTCAAAGGGAAAATAGGCCAGTGTGGAACAATGTGAATAGAGTGAACCACCAAAACTAATTTGTTCCTACTGCAGTACTAACTAGAACTGGCAAAATTCAAGTTAATACTGCTAGAGCTAGCAGTACTAACAATGTTAATACCGTTAGAGCTAGCAGTACTAAAGATGTTAGTATTGCCAGACATAATTTTAACAGTCAGGCAGTACCAACTAATGCTGTCAGGAAAGTTAATACTGTTAAACCTATTGTGAATAATGTTAGACCAAAAACTGTTTTTCATAAAACTTATTCACCTATTAGAAGGCCATTTAATAGAACAACAACATCAAGAAAAAAAAATTCAAATCAAAAGGTTAATACTGCTGAGGTAAAATCAGTTAGTGCTGTTGGGGGAAAATGGAAAACTGTTGTTAAGCCCTCAGCAGGTTGTAATTGGAGACCCAAAAGGAATTACTGGAACAAAGTCTCCAAATACAATGGTGGATCAAATTCTAGAAATTGTATTACTTTCAAAGATCCACTAGGCAGACCCAAGCCTAAAATGGCTTGGGTCCCTAAGAGAATCTAATCTCTTATTGCAATGCAAGAAGCTGATATTGTGGCTACTTACTCCTACAGAGGGCATAATATGTTTCCTGCTGCAGAAATGCCGTGGGCAAGTTGTTGATGGATTCAAAATCAAATGTTAGACTATGGGTTCAATTTTATGAACACAAAGATCTACATTGATAATGAGAGTATGGGGGGGGGGGGGGGGTTTTGTGGGGGGGGGGGGGGGGGGGGGGGGGGGGGGGGGGGGGGTGGGGGGGGGGGGGGGGGGGGGGGTGTGTTTTGTTTAATGTTGGTTGGATATGATTTTTTTGGGGTATTTGGGGGGGGGGGGGGGGTGTTTTTGTGTGTGGGGTGTGTGTGGTTCTATATGCATTGTAAAGAATCCAGTATTTCACTCCAAAATAAAGCATATTGCAATTAGGCACCACTTCATTAGGGATGCTTATGAGAAGAAACTTATCCAGGTGCTAAAGATTCACACTGATGACAATGTAGCTGATCTTTTAACCAAAGCTTTGATTTAGTAGTTCAATTCTTGATTGTTAACATTAGAATGATCAATCAATAGGCTGCATTAGTTAAGGGGAGGCAAGATGATTTGTTGTATAGTTTGTATGGAATGTTATGTGCGCAGAAGAATCTTGACAATGGTGATGTTTTTCATAGAATTATTTGGGTTCTAGAGTGCAATTGAAGAGAGCTATAGATGGTACTAAAGAGCTCTTGTTGCCAAACTTCTTTAATTTTTGGTTAACAAAAGTTAAGTACAGATAGCTTTCGTTTGTAACCGACAGGCAAATCTGAACCGCTATAAAGCCGTTGGAGAAAATACCGCCAAGGGTCTAAAGTGTAAATTGTAATGGTTTCTTTGATCTTGGGTTTGTTCAACCTATATAAACCCATCTCAATTGCATAATTTACTCACATAATATCTCCTAATCGCTCTCTTTCAACAACCCTAATCTTTTCATCACCGACAACCATCAATTCGTCAAGTATGGCTGCTCTTGAATCATGCCCTAAACACAACATGATCGCTTATTTAGAGAAGACTGATGGGAATACTGAGTTCCATGAGATTATGGACTTTCTTACACGAAGCTCAATTTACTATGCTCTCACTGTAAGTCCTGTAGTCTCTACTACCTTTGTTGAACAGTTCTGGATGTCTGCTAAATCCAAAACAATCAACAATGTTAGGTATATTACTGCCACAGTTGCTGGCAAGCCTGTAACTATCTCAGAGGCATCAATAAGAAGTGATCTTCTTTTTGATGATGCTGATGGGATAGATACTTTGAACAATCAGGCTATATTTGATACTATTCAGCTAATGGGGTATGAGGGGGACTTAACTGTCTTAACATTTAACAAAGCCCTGTTTTCACCTCAATGGAAATTTCTTTTTCATACCATGAATCACTGCATAAGTTCTAAAAGCACTTCTTGGGATCAAATTCCCACTAATATTGCCACAACAGTGATTTGTTTAGCAACTAATCAAAAATACAATTTTTCAAAATTAATTTTTGATGGTATGATGAGACACTTGGATGCACAGAAAAAGTTTGTCATGTATCCAAGATTTATTTCAGTCTTTTTGGCTACACAGTTAAAGAATGTGCCTGTTCCTTTAGATCACTTCCCTATTAATGCCCTGACTAGTAAGGTTTTGTCATTTATGGTTAAAAAGGGTAAAAACTTTTCAGGGAATGTCACACCATTATTTGACTCTATGTTGGTTCAACCAACAGAGGATGAGGGTGAAGCTTTAGAAAGACCATCTGAATACCAACCAATACCCTCTCCTCCTCACCCAAGTGAAGACCAACCTGAGTCACAGCCTGACCCATCTCTCAGACCTTCTCCTTCAATCCCTATTCTTGATTCCAATCCAGAGGGTTCTGGTGGGAATCATGGAGGTCAGTCATCCAGTGATAGATCCCTATCAGGGAATGAGGATGGCCTGACACTCCAAAGTGTATATGATCTTTGTATTTCTTTGTGTAAACAGGTCACAATTCAAGCTAAAAAAATTAAAGATTTGAAGGCACAGATCAAGAAGCTTAAGAAGAAGGCCAGACCTGTGATCACACACCATAAAGCTTGGATGCAGAGTGTTTCCATGAAGACAAGATTGGCAGGAAAGAAATCTATGCAGAAAAAGTGGATGCAGAAGGAGTCTGTATCCAAACAGGGGAGGAAAACTGCCAAATCTAAACCAACTGCACACAAGGATCAAGCTTTTGATGATCCTGATGATTTTGGTCCAATAGATTACATGGAGACTGAGGATGCTCACAATGAAAAGGGAGTAAGTATTGAAGATCAAGTTAATACCGTCAAGCCAGATGAAGGTACCGACAAGCCAAAAGTTAGTACCGACAAGATTGATGAAGGTACTACTGAGCTTAAAAATGGAAATTCAGATGAAAATGCTACTCCAACAGCTACTCCAACAGTTTTTGGAGATGATGAAACCATTGCTGAGTTTCTGGTATCCATGAGCCAAAATAAGGCTAAGCAAAAAGGAGTTGAGATTAAAGATGCTGAAGACTCTAATAGACCAAGGCCTACATCAACAAGATTAATTGCTAACATTGAAGCCCTTCCTAAAATTGGATCCTAAAAATAAAGGCAAGAAAGTTCCTTGAGAAGAAGCTAATTCCAGATCTGAAACATAAGGGGTTAATGAAGCTGAAAGAAAGTTTGCTCAGCTTGCTAATGAAAGAGATAGCCAGAAAGGTTTAAGAGGAATGGGAAACAGAAGAGAAAAACAAAAAGTTGGCTGAAGAGGAAGCTACTAAGGTTGCACTTATAAGGGATTATGATGATATCCAGGCTAGAATTGAAGCTGATAGCATTCTAGCTGCAAAGCTTCAAGAAGAAGAGAGAGAAAAGTTCACTATTGAAGAGAGAGCCAAATTACTTCATGATACTATTGCTGCTCAAAGGAGATTTCTTGCACAACAAAGAGCAGCTGAAATCAGAAGTAGACCGCCTACAAGAACTCAGCTAAGAAACCAAATGATGACATATTTGAAGCATGTTGGAGGAAAGAAGCATTCTGATCTGAAGACTAAGAATTTTGAAGAAATATAAGTTTTGTATGAAAAGGTAAAAAGGTCTGATGAAAACTTTATTGCTATTGGTTCTGCTGAGGATGAGAGGCGAATAAAAGATGTGAACAAGAAAGCTACTGGTATAAAGAAGGATGACAATATTAAAGAGGAAAGTAAAGAAGAAGAAAGTACCAGAAAGAGAAAACTTGGCACTAGGAAAAAGATAAAGTCAAGGAAAAGAAGATTCAGACAAGATACTTCTCAGGATGATCAAACTGATAGTGAGAAAGAGAATGATGAGCTGAGATTATGTTTAACAATAGCTACAGATGAGGACAAGGAGGTGGATTATGAAATACTTGACAAGAAGTATCCTATCATAGAATGGAAAACTGAGTATCTTGGAACTAAACCACAGTTTGGTGAAACTAAAAGATTAGAAGAGATTAATCTAAATGTGGTAATTAGAGGCAATGGACAGAGGAGATACTTTAGTACCCTGATAAGAGTACTTTCAATATTTGATAGAGAAGATATAAATGCTATATATCAACTTGTGATGGACAAATACCAAGATGAGATACCTGAAGGTTTTGACAGAGTACTTTGGGGAGATTTGATGATTATGTTCAATCCAAGTGATGAAGATGAGTTTTGGAACTCACAGCAGGATTGGAATGTAGTAAGTTGGAAGCTACATGGTTCTTTAGGGGTACATACTTTAATGACTGAGGCAGGATTAGTCATTCATATGCTTGTAGAGAAAAAGTATCCTTTGAGAAGGAAAGTACTGTTGCAAATGCTGGAATTAAAGTTGGAATCTGAAGAAGACAGTACTATGGCATTGGAGTTGATTAGATTTGTCAAAAAGCTAATTGCAGAGTTGGAACCTGAAGACTCTGATGGAAATGAGGAGGATCTTTGAGTGTTGGTTTCAAAACCACACAACAAATGGTCATCAGTTCACCATGTTTAACAGACATAAGAACTGGCTAGTCCATAAGCAAACGGCTTGTGGTAAAGACTTCTCAAATCCGTTTATGGTTGACAATTTACCAAAAATTGTATGGTTCTTAACTCACCTTGCTTCACAGTAAAGAGTTGGCTAGTCCAGGATCAAACAGTTCCTAGTAAAGACAAATCAAATATGTTGATAGCTGATAGTTTGCTAAAAACTATATGGTTATCAATGCACCATGTTATGGCAATGAAGCATTGACTAGTCCAAAAGCAAACGGTTTTTGGTAAAGACAAATCAAATCCATTGATAGTTGATAGTTTACTCAAAACTATAAGGTTCTCAATTCACCTTGTTGTTTACAATGAAGAATTGACTATCCCAGAGCAAACGGCTACTGGTAAAGGAATATCAAATCTGTTAATGGCTGGTAGTTTGCCAAAAACTACAAAGCTAACTTAGTTGGATGTTGCTGTGTTGCTGAGAAGACATGTTGCTGATAAAGAGGGATAGTTGAAGATGTCAAAATTATCAAAGATCAGATCCAGATTTGACAGAGTGTTTGGATACATCCTCCAAGAGTTCAAGAAGAGTAAACTGAAGAAACATGAAGTTAAACAAGTTGAACAATCATGTTTAGGGGAGGATTGTTAGGAATTATAGTTTTCCTACCGACAGTTATAGTTTGTACTGTTAGTATTAGTTAGTATTAGTTTGTACCGCCAATATAAAATAGTTAGTAACGTTTAAGAGATATGCTTGAGATATTATAGGAAAATATATGGATTATCTTTTACGCATTATGTAAGTCTGTTAGGGTTTATCCTTGGTGTATAAAAGGAACCCTACAGCATTAGAAAAGATATCTCTCTCACCAAAAAGTAATCTCGTATTAGTAAATCGTAAACGTTTTAGCAGATAATACAAAAGTATTAGTTACAATAAATCATTGTTATTCTTAGCATTATAAGTTAGTTTCCGCATAACTTATAGTGTTCATAGTCATTGTTTTTCCTGTAGTTTGTGTGGATCTATCCATATTGGCTACAACCCTTAACAGGGTAGAAAGATCTATATTGAATTGGGATATACACACCCCGACAATGGCGGAAACTCGGGAATGCAACATAATGATCAATCATAACACAAGATACAAAAATAGAGAAAACTACCTTGCATCTCTATAACCTTGGCTCTGATACCAATTTGTCACACCCCGTCAGTGGCGGAAACACGAGATGCGACGATACCATTCATCGCACAAGATACAAAATCATACACTTTTTATTTTACATTTATGAAACTTGAGTTTACAGAAACTTTACAAATTAAGAACTTGACAAAATACAATAATCATGACCCAGTCCCCTTGGGTTACATCTTTTCTCGTCCAATACCATTCACAAACCTTTGATTTGACACACCTGAAAATAATACTCGAAAACGTCAACAATAATGTTGGTGAGCTCGTAGGTTTGACCTTAAACCCAAAAGCTGTGCCAATATTTCAACAGTGGACAATAGTGCTATATGACAGTGAATATATGCAAGCAATCCAAGACATAACATCCCCTCTAGTCAATCACCATATGTCACTTACGCACCTAAAGGGCCTACCAGCTGGAGCACTAATACTAGGGCAAGACCTCACACAAACTTGGGTAGGCGTACCCATCCGCTCCAATAATCACACAAATACTGGGTAGGTGTACCCATCCGATCCAATAATCTCACAACACT
The DNA here is from genome assembly GCA_026074375.1 of Tanacetum coccineum. Taxonomy (NCBI): domain Eukaryota; kingdom Viridiplantae; phylum Streptophyta; class Magnoliopsida; order Asterales; family Asteraceae; genus Tanacetum; species Tanacetum coccineum. The sequence continues at coordinate 20,704 of BQNB010034544.1, forward strand.
GGGTAGGCGTGCCCATCCGATCCAATAATCTCATAACACTAGGTAGGCATACCCATCCAATCCAAACAATCATGTATTACATAATATTCACATAGCAGTCATAAGCACATATCTTGTCCCAAAAACAAAACCACATTTCGCACAGATCAATTCAAAACATTTCAAAACACATTTGAGTATCATTTTCCCCCAACGGAAAAACAATAAAAAGTGGGGCTACGAGAACTCACCTCAATCAGCAATCAAAGCAACCGCACAATCTCAAATAAAGCATGACACAATAAATCTCTACGCAAGCGCACAATGTACCTGGTAACGACCTAATATATATACCCACTATATCAACACTCGTACAAAATTATCTTATTGTACAAGTGTTCGCCTTAACTCGCGCAAATCCTCATTTTCATCCCAAATTTCCATTCCAAGTTCATATCATTCCAATCTCGTTATCTCATACCGTTAACTCATTACAAAAGCCACCGTCTTGTTACCAAGACTTTATCTCATTAACAAAACTTTACCTCGTATTATGGTTGTGTGGTAATTACGCGAAAACGACTCAAAAACCCTTGGGCAAAGTGTGACACCAATACAACAAACCTCAACACCCTAAATTTCTAAATGATACATTCAACCAAAATACTTCACGAAAAACCGATGAAAAGGAATGAGCAAGATCTCAAAGGCCAAAGATAAATAATCCACATTTTCGTAGTCGATACGACATATATATTTAAATATATATGTACATGAATACTTGATAATTTAAATAAAATAATAATATTTTATTATTATTTTCGTCTTATTATCAGGCTAATGGGGTACAATGTTTCATCATTAAATATGTCCAAAAGCTTTTACCTCAACACATAATCTTCCTTAAGATTCTCCCTTCCATTTCCTCAATTAAAATCGACACAACGGTTATAAATAGTAAATATTTATGAAAATTTCAGGAAATTTCATCTTTCGCATTGTATTAAATTTTCAAGTTAAATAACTATTTATTGTTAAAACATTAAATTTTTTATCTCTTTTTAGCAAAACTCTAAGTATATAATCCTTTCAAAAATTCGGCATGACATGCACGTCTTTATGACTTTTCCAAGATACTAAACCTTTATCCAAAACAATTTTCACAAATCTGATGTTTTTCCGACAAACACAATCTTAATACCATTGACATGATTTATTAAACCGTGGCAAAATAACCTCTTCACAATTGACAAGTCCAACAAAATTCCTCCTCTTAGTCCAACACAACTTTATATCTTCGCAAAGGCCTATTCGAACTAGTCAGAAACTTTATTTTTCTAACTAAAATGTAGTATCTAATCCTATGTTTTTCAACCCGTTAACACACGTTTTCAGCCTTAGTTATTCTCGCGTAAAGGTAAAACGGCATTTTAAACAACTTTTATGTTTCGGCCAAAGGCCAAAACGGACCAAAAAATGACCGTATTGCCCCTTCAAACTTCTAAGCGGCTTTTAATATATACTAAGTGCTGATATAGTATATATTTAATTTTCCAAATTTCAATCGGCCATAAAAAAAATTCGTTTTTAGGAGTTACGGGACGATCCACCTACCAAAACGTTCTTAAAAAGAAGACCTATCATATTCTTAAAACAAAAATTAGTTTTTACATTTTTACGATACTCAAAACACGCTGCGTAACTTTCTGCAGTAAATTGTCTATTCCGACACTATACCAAACACACTTTTACCTCACCAAAACTTCACAACGCGCCTAAACTAACCTATCTCCGACATCTAAACAAATTTCAATCATCCCAGTTCATCATTCATTTAATCTGACACATGCACAAGTGGATCCATGGATTCTAAGTACAATTTTATACACATGCATACATAATAGAAATTAATCAATACAAATATGTAAAGAAAATACTTACAAACAATGGGGAATAAAGTGAAAGACGATCACAACACAAACCCTCTTGGTTCCATTATTTCTGAAACCAACCAAACTCCCATAAAAACAAAACACTTTTTTTTTAAAAACTCTTTTTTCATTTGATTTTTACTACCACAAATTCTTGCATACACACTTACGAATAACCCTTGTTACCACCAAAAAGTGTACTCTAATTTTGAATCAAACCTTAAAAAACAAAAAACTAAAGAAATAATCAATCGACTTGTTGCCATGTTTGATTTTTGTGTTGGGGCGATGATAATTAGGATGGATAGTCGAAGGTATTATGGTGATAGATGTAACACCCCTTTTTATAATTGCAGCGGAAGCTAATCATGAGGGTATTCTTTCATGGAAACACCAATCATAATCATAGTAAAACGACCCAAAAGGTACGTTTGTTCAAAAGATACATATCATTCTATTAAATCAGACGTTTTACAAATGGCATGTCCCACAATCTAGTTACCTACCAGGTGTAATGATAACAAGTTTTCAGCCATCGTTCGAGTCCATGCCACTTCCCGTTTTGGGCTGTATATTCTCAATATCTGAGATTAAACATGCTAAAAAAGTCAACACAAAGGTGAGTGAAATTCATAGGTTGATATTAAATTTAGTTTGAATATAAAATATATTTTTTTTTTTTTTATTTTTTTTTTTTTTTTTTTTTTTTTTTTTTTTTTTGTATTATAATGTGTACAAAACACAATTATATGAAAATGGTATTGTTATGATCTTGGGTCACGTATTTTAGTTTACCCATTATTCTGTACTAATTGCAACGAAACAAATTATTATAGTAACACTGTGTATTATTGCATTATCGTTCTTTTTGGTCTGATTGGTCTATGTTCCTTGTCTAGAGCTACATTGATATACACATTATCAATCAAAAGCCAATTTAAGCGACTTGAAGAGCTTATAAGATCAACATAAATAACACAAAGTTAATTTAACCACTCTGAAGTCAATTTTAACGATTGTAGGATTTATTACAATAAACATTAATATCCACAGTTAATTGTAACGACTTGAAGTCACTTTAACGACTTGTAGGATTTATGAAACTAACCTTAATTTTCCAAAATCAATTTAACGCTGAATTCATATTTTAACTCTTTCCACAATTGGATTTGTAATTATTAACACTATTAATATCCAAAGTCAATTTAACGACTTAAGAGTCTCAAATTTAACGACTTGTTGGATAGAATAACTAAGAAACATTGTAATGATATGTCAGAATAGCATGATCTTTGTATTCGTAATTTTTCGCAGTTATCTTCCCCTCTCAGGATTATTGAAAAGACATTAAAATGCGAGACTGTATGAACTTCACTAAGTTCTTTTGAAATAGTATATCACATTAGTTCATAAGATAAAGGAGTATGTAAAAAGCAGTTTGTAACCAAGCATGTTCCCCCTCGCCTGGGTTTTATAAAACATGTAAATAAGTAAAGGTGATGTTATGACCTTCACCTGTTAGGTAGAAGCAATAAATTTATGAAAGCGGAAGACCTTATCACAATCTTAGCAGGGAATGTTGATATAGCAAAATGATAGTAAATAGCCACGTCACGCAACTGAGTAATATGTTGCGATTGTAAGACTTGTACTCTAAAACTTTTTAGTTTTAAGTGTTATGAGTTTGATTGAAGAGTTTGAATTATTGTACACGTTCGGGCGCATCATAATTCAGAAGTCATTAGTTAAAACGTTTGAAGAGCAGAGCACTTTAAATTGTAACCCCCAACAACTCAGTCAGAACGTAATACCAAGATGAAACCCCTTAATATGAAGCTCCCTAGTATTGTGATATGATATAATCGGTTTTAAGCGTTTTGATCAATATCTGGAAATGTTAAGCACGAGAAGCGTTAATTAAAGTTATGCCTTGTAAGGTTTTAAACATGTTTTTTAAATTTTCAAAAATGAACATTTTAGGACCCTTGAGTTGAAAAGTAGGCAAAACTCTACCCCTCGAAGTTTGCACTTTTATGAGATTTTGTCCTTCTCATGTTGAAAGATATACCAAGTAAACCTTGTACTTTGAAAAGTGACATAATAGACCCCTATAGTTATAACTTTGATAAAATGACATATTCAGCCCCTTTAGTTATAAGTTTCAAAAGTTACAGTATATATACCCCTTGCATGGATTAATATTTCCAATTATACATGTCCAACATTGCATGCAAGCTTAATTTTACACTTTTTCATTTATGTTATTAAGTCTATAACTAAACTAAATATGAGATTTACGAACGAAAAGTTTAGAATAACACGGATTCGTTGCTAGGAGCAAAACGGTGTCAACTTAGGGTTCAAAACATACACGCGCGGGTTTTAAGTTCAAATTCCTTCTTTTAGAAATAGTGGTTTTTTTAACATTAGCTAAGCATGCGTGAGGAATAGATTATAACAATATTTAAACCATTTTAACATTTAGTTTTAAGAAAACACGAACTTAGGTTTTCGGGTCGTACGGTTTTGGATCAAAACGGCATAATGAGCATGAATTGGGAGTTATGAAACTTTACCAAGAGTATATTTCAGGATCCATATGAACACTTATTAAGGTGTGTAGCATGAAGTAGCAAACATTCAAAACCTGGGTTGAGCTTCATAGGGATAAATGGTATGAACATGGTCATTCGTGGTCGTATTTCCATCTCGATACGCCTTGTAATTCTTGTTCCCGGGGCTTCAAGAATCTTCAAAGCTTTGCTTGCATTGATTTCTTTATATGATCCTAGGATCATATGGTGCATAGAATGTTTGCTCAATTGGGTTATAGAATACAGAGAAGTGGGGGATGAGTGAGATGAAGTACTATGTTGCTCCTATTTATAGTTTTTGGCAACACTTAGAGGCAAGAAACTTTGATAACTAGGTTGACACATGAGGGTCGATGTGGAGAGGCTAGAGATGAGTATAGGAAGGCTTAGAAGCTAAGGCGCGAGGTGTTCTAGACGTTTTAGGGGTGTTTGGGGTCTTGATGTTTTAGACATGGTGTTTTTGGACAGCATCATTCAGTCTCGTTAAAATGTTGCCATTCAAACGTAATTCGCGAAGCTCAAAACACCGAGCTATTGTTAGATATTTGACGTCCTCTACAACGTTTAGTTTTTTACAATTTGCATGGTTACTATAGAAATAATTTAAGAGATAATAGTCCATTTACTATAGGTGTGCAGAATCTGCGCACCTTTGCCATTTCGGCTATAACTAATTCATCCGACGTCAAATCGGGGTGATTCAATCGGCAAAATGATCACAAGACATAAAAAGAGAGTTGTTCAAAAGATAGGTTATCCTTCATTCCCAATTCAAAGTTTTACTAAGGCAGGTCCAAAATTAGTTACATACAATTGTGAATGATACACAGTTTTAGCCATCTTCGCGTCCAGCCACTCCGTGCCGTATATTGCCTCAATAACCTTGAGATAAAAATGACCCCCACCCCTCCAAAAAGTCAAAACAAAGGTTGAGTGAAAATTCATAGGTTTGATATAAAAAGTTTGAAATTAAATTCATAGTAAATATTGTACAACACACATTATTTGAAAATGTATTGTTATGATCTTGGGTCACGTTATTAATACCCGTTATTGTACTAATTGCAACGATACAATTAATATAGCTAACTGTGTCTTATGCATTATGTCTTGTATGGCGGCTCTTCGGTCTTGTCCTTGTCTAAGCACATTACACTAACACATTTCATCACAAAGCCAATTTAATGATCTTGAATAGCTTTTAATATCAACTATTATCCCTCCAAAGTCAATTTAACGACTGAAGTCAATTTATACGACTTGTAGGGATGTATTTACACTACACATTAATATAAGTCATCTAACAGACTTGAAGTTATATTTAAGCACTTGTAGGACTTTATGAAACTACATTAATATCCAAAGCTCAATTTAACGACTTGAAGTCAAATTTAAGACTTGTAGGATTTATGAAACTAACACATCTAATATGCAAGTCATTAACGACTTGAAGTCAAATTTATCAGACTTGTTAAGGATTTCGTAATATTGACCCTTTATATCAATGTCAATTTAACGACTTGGAAGTCAAATTTAACGACTTGTAGGATAGATATCTTAGGACAAGCAATTGTAATGATAGGTCAGAATAGCATGTTAACTTGTATTCGTCAATTTATAGCCTCAGGTATCCCCTCAGGGTTTGAAAAACTTGAAATGCGAGACTATGAAACTCACTAAGATCTTTGAAAAGTAATCACATTGTTATTAAGAGAAACGAGTATGTAAAAGAGTTTGTAACATGCATGTATCCCACCTCGCGGGTTTATAAACATGTAAATAAGTAAAGCGAAGGTTATGAACTTCACCCCTGTTAGGTAGATTGCAATAAATTTAATGAAGCGAACCGGACCGTTATCACAATCTTACCACACTGAGAATGTTGATTATAGCAAAAAGATAGTAAAAACAGCCACGTCACGCAACCTGAGTAAATATGTTGAGTCTAGGAGATTGTACTACTATAAACTTTAGTTTTAGCAGTTTGAGTTTGATTGAAGGGAGTTTGGAATATTAATTGTCATGACGTTCAGGCCATCTAATCAGAAGTATTCAGTAAACGTTGAGGAGCTAGGGGCGACTTTTTAACACTTTTCGAACCAAAACAACAAGAACAAAGGAAAAACACTAGATCGTTGATTGCTAACAAGATGGTTTGAATGATATTAGATTAAACATAAGCCATCTTTGAATCAAGAATCAAAACAACAAATAATCAAAAACAAAAACCTCTTTTTTTTCGAAATCAATAGAAAAAAAATACAAACCAAATCAATACATCAATCTTGTAGGCTCTTGATACCAATTGTAGGATCCCTAGATCATTCCATGGATTAAGCACAAGATCAATGGCACAAAAGATTAAACATTAAAGAACTTTTGATTGAAAGAAACAAAAAGTGGCTACAAACCCTTAAGATGAAAAATAATAATGAAGTAGCTAACCTAATTTTGACTAAACTAGGACTATTTATACTAATAAGGATTTGCCTTTGAGGGCTTTCTTTTTGGGCTTTTTACATCTTGGCCCGTATACATAATAAACATTAATTAACATTGACTTTCGACCTAGACTTTTGTCTTGTATCTTCGAGTGACCGAAGCTTCTTTGTTTGGGTCCATTTATGTGATCCTAACACTAATTAAACTAATAATAAATCTAAACTACTTTGATGATAACTACATGACAAACGAACGTATTTACTTAATCATGCAATACTTCTTTGTTTGCTTCTCCTAATCCTATTGCTTTGTCACGCTTGTGATGATCTGTGAAAGTATAATTTAAGTCATGAACGAATTACACGAAAATGCCGTCTACGTAGTATTCTGTTAAGGCAACGCACAAGTATGGTAGTTTGAAGACTATTACAAGGCCCCTAAGAGTATATCACATGCATTAAAACACTTAAGAGGGATCAACCAATTATGGGTAAGGTAGTATGAAGACTATTACCGATAGTATCCTTTCAACACACTCGCATTTCCCTAGACGTCTATGCCAATTTAATATCTTATAGCTAGTTTTCTAAAGCCTAACGCGCACATCCATCACAAAAAGCAATATTAAAAGGATCTACAAACTAAGTTTCATGAAATCATAAGTAAATACTAAAGGATCTAGCCTAGCATGTTAAAAGGAAGTGAAGAACAAGAATCAATCAAACAACACATAGACATATTGAATGATAAAAGATAAGAGATCTCATTTGATTAAGAGGCTGTTACAAGAGGGTTTTAACACCCTAAAAATGGCCTAAATGGCAGCTAAAATCGTCTTCTAAAAGTAGGGTTCAGTTCCCAAAAGTTACACACTTAAAACCCTAAAAATAAGTTTGTATATATAGGAAAACAGGCGCAACGGCGTCGCATTATAATCCTGACGCCGTCGCCCCGTTGAATCTTCTAGGGCTTCTTTAAGTCGATTGGATCCTGACACCATCGCATGAACTTTGACGTTATCCTTTGTAAGCCATGACGCCGTCACAATAAAATGTGACGTCGTCTCCATGCACAATACGCGTATTCTTCAAGAGATTTGGTGTAGAGCCGTAGTCTTGTCCGTTTATTCTCTAAATGAGCCCACGTCACGTGTATTTCCTCCAAAAGCCATCCAAGTGCTAAAAACATAAAACAAAATGATTAAGTACATAATTTGGGGTTATTTGCACGATTTATGGGGTTAAATGACCCCAGAAAAGTATATAAAATGACACCTCGTCACGTACACACCACAAAAAAACTAGCAACTTTTGGACGCACGGTCTTCCATTTGTCGTTAACCTCTGACGTATGGTGATAGGATAGTTCGTGTGCATGTGGTTCATGATGTCAATCCAAAACCCTTTCATCTTTCTTGTATTACACGCCACGTTATCTTTAGATGTACGAACCCAAGATCTGCATAATGCAACTTCTTCTTCAGTGGTCCATGGAACACACCGTAGTTCCTCGCCTTTTCATTCCGTCTTCTTCGTCGGGTATGGTTGGTGTATTTCGTTTGTCTTCTTCTTCTTCGGGGTTGGGTCTTGTATCTCTTGTTCTTTGACGGGGGACTCCTCACGAAAGGACTCTAAAAACTAAGGGGAGTACATTGTCTCCATATCATCTAAACTAAAATGTCAAACGGGAGATGAAGAACCGCCAACATCATGTTGAGATGAAGAACCGTAAACATGATGTTGAGATGAATAACCGCCAACATTATGTTGTGAACCATACGCGGTGTCGTATTGGCTAAACATGTTTGGTTGGTAGGTTTGTACGTATATTATTATTGTGGAGCTACGAATGATGGTATGATTGGTTTGGGTAAATTAATTGTGGTGCTCGAATGTTGATTTTTTGTTTTTTTGGGTTGTCAGTGGAAAATTTCGAAGACTAGATGATCCTTTCGGTGTCCGGGGAGTGTCTCGAGTAGTCCTTCGTTGTTTACCGTTTGTGTTGCGAGGAGTGTTTTGTTGAGACCTTTTGTTAGTTAAATTGGTATTGAGAGTATGGAGTATACAATGTGAAGTTGTGTTTAAAAATATTAAAGTTTAAAGGGTATTTATAGGTATATAAAAATGGTAGTTGGGAAAAAAATTTAAACAATTGTATTAGTTGCATTTTGTGTGTGTGGGAGGGGCACTTATTCACAATACCCAAAAAGTGCATGGGTCACCGTTGTGATGGTTTTTTGTTCTTGGTCGCGCATGAGGGGATGGGACCGTAGGGGGTCTGTTAGAAATACAAAAAGTATCAGTAACTTCCATAATATCGTAAGATAAGCTCGTAGTATAGTTTTTGGACCTTGATAAGGTAGAATGGCCCAAGGCCCAAGTTAAGCCCATTAAGGGTCCATGGCCAGCCACAAGGATATGATAAATACCCCTCTCCACACCTTGGAGAGGGTTGGTTGTTCACTTTCCCATTTTGATAATCTAATATTCTTTTGTTTCTTGTCATTTGATTGTGAGATAAGATATATCATATATGTAACACCCTCCAAAATCACAACGCAGCGGAATACCACTTGGGACGCTACTTCATAGCATAACATACAAGTTACAGAAAACGACTCTAAGTGGGACGTTTTGAAAAGTCAACCATTTGATAATTTTTAATAAATATCAGAGTTACAATAGGTCCCATTTGTAATGAAATAGAAAACATTTTTAAAATGTTTGTCGAATGGTAAAATAAATTATAAAGCCTTCAAAAATATATCCGCGCGATTCGAATGCTCCCAATGCTCAGCTAGCAAAATAATAACCTGAGAAAATACATGCAAAAACGTCAACAATAATGTTGGTGATTCATAGGTTTAAGTAAAAGCAGTATTGAAATAATTCAAGTTGTATTTCAGTAAGAAAAGTAGCGTTACAACATTTATAAGTATTAGTTTCGAAATCCAAATAGTGATTCAATAAATCAAGAAACGTTTAGTAGTGGGCCAGAAGACTTAAGTAATGTATACAAGAGAAACAAATTCACCAAGTCTAAATGAAATACATATTATTGAGCTAAGCTCATGACACCGAACCTTAACATGCATTACGATCCAAACCAGTAATCCAGGTGTGTGCCCCAAAACAGATACAAATGCTGCCAAACATCCTACGAATTACTTTAAATGTTAAATGCGTTAATGGTTATCTAGAAACCACAGCCCAGACGGGGATTGTCAATACCGATAGATCTATCCACAATACTCGCGTTCACTACAATAGCAACTAACGGTTCATGATTTAAAAAGGGACTTAATGGCAAAGGGCACTTAGGCAATAATATGATCTAGAATAGCATACAATTGAAAAACACTTGTATCCTATTTAAAACAAATAATGTGTTCAAAACTCACGGTTTTATATATAGGTATTCAATGATCTCAAATCGTGTAGTAGCAAATCAAGCTCTAGTAAAAATATTCATGTAACGCTTGAGTAGTAGAAATAAATAAGTTTACTTAGTAAAACGAGCATGTATTCTCACCCCGAAAACAGTTTATGAAAACTATTAAAAGAGAAAAGGTGGGGCTATGAACTCACCGAGAAGCAATGAAGTATCGAACGAGAAATTTAACAAGGAGAGAACGGCAACAACGTCTCACCCGCGACCTATAGTAATGGTGCGCGTATAAGAATATATTTATAAGAAAATGCATAAGTATGTAAAATATATATATTCCGACATATATGAAATCTTATATCGTAGAATCCATGAGTGCGCCAAACTTACTTATTTATACCCACTAAAATGATCCGCCTTATGTTTAACTTCATTTTAACTCATTCCGACTAATATGTAATTTTAATGAAAATTACCCATTTTGACCCATTATAAAGATTGAGACATCTAGATGCGAACGAAAGTGAAAGACTCACTTATTAGTTGCAAATTCAGTTTTAATTAATATATTTTACGCCTAATCATTTGCTAAAATACTAATTGATTAATCTTAAAAATTTCGCCATGTTGATTTTTTATTATAAATTTTCTTAAGTCTGACCCGTCCAAAACGACCCGCTAGATTAAGTTTTCAAGACTCGGACACTAAAGCATTTTGATGTAAAACGACATTTCGGACAACTTTTCGGTTTTAGCCGAGACCCGAAACCCAACAGAAAATGACCAAAATACCCATGCAAGTTTCTTCAGAAACTTTATTTTTCTAACTAAAATGTAGTATCTAATCCTATGTTTTTCAACCCGTTAACACACGTTTTCAGCCTTAGTTATTCTCGCGTAAAGGTAAAACGGCATTTTAAACAACTTTTATGTTTCGGCCAAAGGCCAAAACGGACCAGAAAATGACCGTATTGCCCCTTCAAAATTCTAAGCGGCTTTTAATATATACTAAGTGCTGATATAGTATATATTTAATTTTCCAAATTTCAATCGGCCATAAAAAATTCGTTTTTAGGAGTTACGGGACGATCCAGCTACCAAAATGTTCATAAAAAGAAGACCTATCATATTCTTAAAACAAAAATCAGTTTTTACATTTTTACGATACTCAAAACACGCTGCGTAACTTTCTGCAGTAAATTGTCTATTCCGACACTATACCAAACGCCACTTTTACCTCACCAAAACTTCACAACGCGCCTAAACTAACCTATCTCCGACATCTAAACAAATTTCAATCATCCCAATTCATCATTCATTTAATCTGACACATGCACAAGTGGATCCATGGATTCTAAGTACAATTTTATACACATGCATACATAATAGAAATTAATCAATACAAATATGTAAAGAAAATACTTACAAACAATGGGGAATAAAGGAAAGAAGATCAAACACAAACCCTCTTGGGTTCCCCTTTATAGCCGAACCAACAAACCCCCAAAAACAAAACACTTATTTAATTTTTACAACATCAAATCTTGCATACACACTTAGAATCAACCACTGTAACACCAATTGTACTCAATTTGATCAAACCTTAAAAATCAAAAACTAAGAAAAATCAAGAACTTGTTGCATGTTTGATTTTTGTGTTGGGGATGATAATAGGATGATAGTAGAAGTGTTTTATGGTGATAGATGATCTTGGATGATGGTGGATCATGGTGGTGGTGTGGTGTCGAATGGTACAACGAAGAGAGGGAAAGCCAAAAAAATATTACTGTTGTTTTATTGATGTCGACTTATATAAAAAAAATAAAATGGATTGTTTGGGTCGGTTATGTATAAAAAAGAAGGGAGGGGTATTTGGGCTTGATCTCTTATTATTTTTGAGTCCATTACCTGTATTATTTAGTAACTAGTTAGACCCAATATCGATTTTAATAAGAAGATGCGTTTTAAAAGAAAACATTTTATTTTAACACGGATTCGGCTAAAACGCGGGAAAAATCGAAAAATACTAAAATAGAAATAATTAAGCTTCCGAGGCTAAAATATGAAATTATCAATTTCTTAAATGCTATAACGGATAAATATCCAAAGCACGACTCGCGAAAAATTAAAAACGACGATTTTCACGAAATCGACTAACGAGTAAAACACGAAATTTCCTTCAAAAGTAAAAATAAGAATGGAGTTGAGATTTATTATTGACCGTAAAATACAAGATGTTACAGCCTTCCCACCTTAAGGGAGCTCCGTCCCAGTGCTTAATTCGCCTTACACGCCGTTGGTTTGCGACGGTAGGTACACAATCAAAAAATATCCATATAACATATTACGAGTCGAAAGAAGTTCAAATAGCCATTTGTACAAAGCAATGTTGATAGCGATTAGAAGAGTAAAGACAATGAATGATTCTTACTGACGTATTACATGTCGGATTCTTACGAACCGAAGGAAGTCTAAAGACTCATTCGTATGAAGATAATAACGATAATGATTAGATGAATGAAGAAAATGAATTATTCGTACAAACAAATTATAAATCGAAAGAAAGTTATTCGTACGAATGCCATACACTTAAGCCCACTCATTTACAAATCGTTATTTACATCCAAAGGTGTCCCAATCCATGTAAATAAGAATTAGAAATTTATGATTCAGTGATTTATAATTTCCTTATTCAATGAAGAGGCGTCATAATTCATTTCAATAAGGTAATTATAAATTAGCCTACTTAAGCATTGTCACAACAAAACACGAGATCAAAATAATGTTATGTTGAGAAGAATGAGTCTCCTTGGCGACATGATTCTTCAAAATCATAAGAAGTAACCAGAAGAATAATGAGACGTTAGTCAGTCGCGTTCCAAATGCAAGTCCCAAAAGACAGCATGATCCGAGGTGACAAGTTAAAGTCGTATTCCCATCAACTGGAAGACTTCAAAATGATGGATTACGAAATCACATATGCGATTCAAAAGCATAAGAGGAGTGTTCAAACTTGGTGTCGAATGTTAAAATAACTAGTAGAATTGACAAACTACGCCGAATTTTAATATCATCAAAAGAAAATAAGGTAAAATCATGAAAATGTTCAAAGTTAATCATAAGAGATCAAAAAGAAAATAGCACATATGTATATGTATCCTTAAATAATACCAGTATCAACGCTTAAGGGAGTCAATGAGAAATCAGAAAGTACGCGAAAATCAGAGTGATCAATATTTATATAACGGACTGATATAAGGTAAATAGTAAGACGTCATAAGATAGACGTAAGAGAGTGAAATCATAGCCAAGTATTAAATACTCGTTACCCATGTAATAGAAGTAGAGATGCAAAAGAGAGCATATAAGGGATCAAAAAGAGCTATGAGCCGCGGCTCGGATATCTGCAACGGTGAAAAACCACACTTAATATTATTCGAAAAAAACAGTTATAATCAGGATTTGCAAACACCTAGTTCTAATAACTTGAGCCTCTATACCAATCTATAACTTCCCTCCAAAATCACATCGCAGCGAATAACACTTGGGGTCTACATTCCATAGAGCATAAAAGTACAAGTTTACAGAAAATGACTTTTTTAATAAATATCAGAGTTACAATAGGTCGCATTTGTAATGAAATAGAAAAAAAATTTAAAAAGTTTGTCGAAGGGTAAAATAAATTATAAAGCCTTCAAAAATATATCCGCGCGACTCGAATGCTCCCAATGCTCAGCTAGCAAAATAAATAACCTTAAAACTACATGCCAAAACGCCACAATAATGTTGGTGAATTCATAGGTTTAAGTAAAAGCAGTATTGAAATAATTCAAGTTGTATTTCAGTAAGAAAAGTAGCGTTACAACATTTATGAGTATTAGTTCCGAAAGTGATTCAATAAATCAAGAAACGTTCAGTAGTGATCCAGAAGACTTAAGTAATGTATACAAGAGAAACAAATTCACCAAGTCTAAATGAAATACATATTATTGCGCTAAGCTCATGACACTGAACCTTAACATGCATTACGATCCAAACCAGTAATCCAGGCTTGTGCCCCAAAACAGATACAAATGCTGCCAAACATCCTACGAATTACTTTAAATGTTAAATGCGTTAATGGTTATCTAGAAACCACAGCCCAGACGGGGATTGTCAATACCGATAGATCTATCCACAACACTCGCGTTCACTACAATAGCAACTAACGGTTCATGATTTAAAAAGGGACTTAATGGCAAAGGGCACTTAGGCAATAATATGATCTAGAATAGCATACAATTGAAAAACACTTGTATCCTATTTAAAACAAATAATGTGTTCAAAACTCATGGTTTTATATATAGGTATTCAATGATCTCAAATCGTGTATAAGTAAATCAAGACTCCGATAAAAAATATCATGTAACCCCCTTGAGTTGTAGAATAAGATAAGTTTACTTAGTAAAACGAGCATGTATTCTCACCCCGAAAACAGTTTATGAAAACTATTAAAAGAGAAAAGGTGGGGCTATGAACTCCACCGAAAGCAATGGAAGAATCGTCCGAGAACTTTTAAAAGGAGAGATGCGCAACAACGTCTCAACCCCGACCTATAGTAATGTGCGCGTATAAGAAAATATATTTATAAAGAACATGACATAATATGTGAAATGTATATAACCGACATATATGAAATCTTATATCGTAGAATCCATGAGTGCGCCAAACTTACTTATTTATACCCACTAAAATGATCCGCCTTATGTTTAACTTCATTTTAACTCATTCCGACTAATATGTAATTTAATGAAAAATGACCCATTTTGACCCATTATAAAGATTGAACCATCAGATCGAAACGAAAGTGAAAAGACTCACTTATTAGTTACAAATTCAGTTTTAGTTAATATATTTTACGCCTAATCATTTGCTAAAATACTAATTGATTAATCTTAAAAATTTCGCCATGTTGATTTTTTATTATAAATTTTCTTAAGTCTGACCCGTCCAAAACGACCCGCTAGATTAAGTTTTCAAGACTCGGACACTAAAGCATTTTGATGTAAAACGACATTTCGGACAACTTTTCGGTTTTAGCCGAGACCCGAAACCCACCAAAAAATGACCAAAATACCCATACAAGTTTCTTCAGAAACTTTATTTTTCTAACTAAAATGTAGTAAATCTAAATCCTATGGTTTTTTCACCCAATAACAACACGTTTCCCTTATTATTCCTCCGAGCGTAAAGTAAAACGGCATTTTAAACAACTTTTATGTTTCGGCCAAAGGCCAAAACGGACCAAAAAATGACCGTATTGCCCCTTCAAACTTCTAAGCGGCTTTTAATATATACTAAGTGCTGATATAGTATATATTTAATTTTCCAAATTTCAATCGGCCATAAAAAAAATTCGTTTTTAGGAGTTACGGGACGATCCACCTACCAAAACGTTCTTAAAAAGAAGACCTATCATATTCTTAAAACAAAAATTAGTTTTTACATTTTTACGATACTCAAAACACGCTGCGTAACTTTCTGCAGTAAATTGTCTATTCCGACACTATACCAAACGCCACTTTTACTTCACCAAAACTTCACAACACGCCTAAACTAATAAACTAAACCTATCTCGACTCTAAACCAAATTCAATCATCCAGTTTCATCATTCATGTAAATCTAACACATGCACAAGTGGATCCATGGATTCTAAGTATAATTTTATACACATGCATACATAATAGAAATTAATCAATACAAATACGTAAAGAAAATACTTACAAACAATGGGGAATAAAAGAAAGAAGATCAAACACAAAACCCACTTGGTTTCCCTATAATAGCCGAACCCAACAAACCTACCCAAAAACAAAACACTTATTTAATTTTACAGCATCAAATCTGCATAAACACTTAGAATCAACCCACATTAACACCAAATGTACTGCAATTGAGCAAAGCTTAAAAAATCAAAACTAAGAAAAATCAAGAACTTGTTGCATGTTTGAGTTTTGTGTTGGGGATGATAATAGGATGATAGTAGAAGTGTTTTATGGTGATAGATGATCTTGGATGATGGTGGATCATGGTGGTGGTGTGGTGTCGAATGGTACAACGAAGAGAGGGAAAGCCAAAAAAATATTACTGTTGTTTTATTGATGTCGACTTATATAAAAAAAATAAAATGGATTGTTTGGGTCGGTTATGTATAAAAAAGAAGGGAGAGGTATTTGGGCATGATCTCTTATTATTTTTGAGTCCATTACCTGTATTATTTAGTAACTAGTTAGACCCAATATCGATTTTAATAAGAAGATGCGTTTTAAAAGAAAACATTTTATTTTAACACGGATTCGGCTAAAACGCGGGAAAAATCGAAAAATACTAAAATAGAAATAATTAAGCTTCCGAGGCTAAAATATGAAATTATCAATTTCTTAAATGCTATAACGGATAAATATCCAAAGCACGACTCGCGAAAAATTAAAAACGACGATTTTCACGAAATCGACTAACGAGTAAAACACGAAATTTCCTTCAAAAGTAAAAATAAGAATGGAGTTGAGATTTATTATTGACCGTAAAATACAAGATGTTACAGCCTTCCCACCTTAAGGGAGCTCCGTCCCAGTGCTTAATTCGCCTTACACGCCGTTGCTTTGCGACGGTAGGTACACAATCAAAAAATATCCATATAACATATTACGAGTCGAAAGAAGTTCAAATAGCCATTTGTACAGAAGAAATTTGATAAAGCGATTAGGAAAGTAATACAATGAATGATTCTTACTGACGTTATTACATGTCGGATTCTTACGAACCGAAGAAAGTCTAAAGATTCATTCGTATGAAGATAATAACGATAATGATTAGATGAATGAAGAAAATGAATTATTCATACAAACAAATTATAAATCGAAAGAAAGTTATTCGTACGAATGCCATACACTTAAGCCCACTCATTTACAAATCGTTATTTACATCCAAAGGTGTCCCAATCCATGTAAATAAGAATTAGAAATTTATGATTCAGTGATTTATAATTTCCTTATTCAAATGAAGTGGCGTCCTAATTCATTTCAATAAGGTAATTATAAATTAGCCTACTTAGGCATTGCCACAACAAAACACGAGATCAAACTAATGTTACGTTGAGAAGAATAAGTCTCCTTGGCGACACGATTCTTCAAAATCATAAGAAGTAACCAGAAGAATAATGAGACGTTAGTCAGCCGCGTTCCAAATGCAAGTGCCAAAAGATAGCATGATCCGAGGTGACAAGTTAAAGTCGTATTCTCATCAACTGGAAGACTTCAAAAGGATGGATTACGAAATCACATATGCGATTCAAAAGCATAAGAGGAGTGTTCAAACTTGGTGTCGAATGTTAAAATAACTAGTAGAATTGACAAACTACGCCGAATTTTAATATCATCAAAAGAAAATAAGGTAAAATCGTGAAAAAGTTCAAAGTTAATCATAAGAGATCAAAAAGAAAATAGCCCATATGTATATGTATCCTTAAATAATACCAGTATCAACGCTTAAGGGAGTCAATGAGAAATCAGAAAGTACGCGAAAATCAGAGTGATCAATATTTATATAACGGACCGATATAAGGTAAATAGTAAGACGTCATAAGATAGACGTAAGAGAGTGAAATCATAGCCAAGTATTAAATACTCGTTACCCATGTAATAGAAGTAGAGATGCAAAAGAGAGCATATAAGGGATCAAGGAGCATGCGCGCGCGGATATCGGGCAACGGTGAAACACTCTTAATATTATTCGAAAAAAACAGTAATAATCAAGGTTTTGAAAACGACCTAGTTTGCTATAACTTGAGCTCTGATACCAATCTATAACTTCCCCCAAAATCACATCGCAGCGGAATACCACTTGGGGTGCTACTTCATAGCATAAAGTACAAGTTACAGAAAATGACTTTTTTAATAAATATCAGAGTTACAATAGGTCGCATTTGTAATGAAATAGAAAAAAAATTTAAAAAGTTTGTCGAATGGTAAAATAAATTATAAAGCCTTCAAAAATATATCCGCGCGACTCGAATGCTCCCAATGCTCAGCTAGCAAAATAATAACCTGAGAAAATACATGCAAAAACGTCAACAATAATGTTGGTGAATTCATAGGTTTAAGTAAAAGCAGTATTGAAATAATTCAAGTTGTATTTCAGTAAGAAAAGTAGCGTTACAACATTTATGAGTATTAGGTCCGAAATCCAAGTAGTGATTCAATAAATCAAGAAACGTTCAGTAGTGAGCCAGAAGACTTAAGTAATGTATACAAGAGAAACAAATTCACCAAGTCTAAATGAAATATATATTATTGCGCTAAGCTCATGACACCGAACCTTAACATGCATTACGATCCAAACCAGTAATCCAGGTTTGTGCCCCAAAACAGATACAGATGCTGCCAAACATCCTACGAATTACTTCAAATGTTAAATGCGTCAATGGTTATCTAGAAACCACAGCCCATACGGGGATTGTCAATCCCGATAGATCTATCCACAACACTCGCGTTCATTACAATAGCAACTAACGGTTCATGATTGAAAAGGGGACTTAATGGCAAAAGGTACTTAGGCAATAATATGATCTGGAATAGCATACAATTGAAAAACACTTGTGTCCTATTTAAAACAAATAATGTGTTCAAAACTCACGGTTTCATATATAGGTATTCAATAATCTCAAATCATGTAGTAGCAAATCAAGCTCTAGTAAAAATATTAATGTAACGCTTGAGTAGTAGAAATAAATAAGTTTACTTAGTAAAACGAGCATGTATTATCACCCCGAAAACAGTTTATGAAAACTATTAAAAGAGAAAAAGGTGGGGCAATGAACTCACCGAAAAGCAATGAAGTATCGAATGAGAAATTTAACAAGGAGAGAACGGCAACAACGTCTCACCCGCGACCTATAATAATGGTGCGCGTATAAGAATATATTTATAAGAAAATGCATAAAATGCATAAGTATGTAAAATATATATATTCCGACATATATGAAATATTATATCGTATAATTTATGAGTGCGCCAAACTTACTTATTTATACCCACTAAAATGATCCGCCTCATGTTTAACTTCATTTTAATCCATTCCGACTAATATGTAATTTTAATGAAAATTACCCATTTTGGCACATTATAAAGATTGAGACATCTAGATGCGAACGAAAGTGAAAGACTCACTTATTAGTTGCAAATTCAGTTTAATTAATATTTTTTACGCCTAATCATTTGCTAAAATACTAATTGATTAATCTTAAAAATTTCCCCATGTTGACTTTTTTAAAAAAATTTCTTAAGTCTGACCTGTCCAAACGACCCGCTAGATTAAGTTTTCAAGACTCGGACTCTAAAGCATTTTAATGTAAAACGACGTTTCGGACAACTTCTTAGTTTTAGCCGAGACCCGAAACCCAACAGAAAATGATCAAAATACCCATGCAAGTTTCTACTGAAACTTTATTTTTCTAACTAAAATGTAGTATTTAATCCTAAGCTTTTCAACCCGTTAACACACGTTTTCAGCCTTAGTTATCATCGCAGAATGGTAAAACTGCATTTTAAACAACTTTTATGTTTCGGCCGAAGGCTGAAACGGACCAGAAAATGACCGTTTTGCCCCTTCAAATTTCTGCGCAGCTTTTAATATATACTGAGTGCTAATATAGTATATATTTAATTTTTCAAATTTCAATCGGCCATAAAAACTTCGTTTTTAAGAGTTACGGGACGATCCACCTATCGAAAGGTTCATAAAAAGAAATCATATCATATTCTAAAATAAAAAATCAGTTTTTACATTTTTACGACACTCAAAACACGTTGTGTAACTTTCTACAGTAAATTGTCAATTCCGACACTACACCAAATGCCACTTTTACTTCACCAAAACTTCACAACGCGCCTAAACTAACCTATCTCTGACATCTAAACAAATTTTAATCATCCCAATTCATCATTCACTTAATCTGACACATGCACAAGTGGATCCTTGGATTCTAAGTATAATTTTATACACATGCATACATAATAGAAATTAATCAATACAAACATGTAAAGAAAATACTTACAAACAATGGGGAATAAAGAAAGATCAAACACAAACCCTCTTGGGTTCTCCTTTTGAGCCGAACCAACAAACCCCCAAAAACAAAAAACTTATTTGATTTTTACTACACCAAATCTTGCATACATGCTTAGAATCAACCCTTGTAACACCAATTATACTCAATTTGATCAAACCCTTAAAAATCAAAAGCTAAAAAAATTAAGAACTTGTTGCATGTTTTATTTCTGTGTTGGGGATGATAATAGGATGATAGTAGAAGTGTTTTATGGTGGTAGATTATCTTAGATGATGGTGGATCATGGTGGTGGTGTGGTGTCAAATGGTTTAGAGAAGAGAGGGAAAGCCAGAAAAATATTACTGTATGTTTTATTGATGTCGACTTATATAAAAAAAGGGATTGTTTGGGTCGGTTATGTATAAAAAAGAAGGGAGGGGTATTTGGGCTTGATCTCTTATTATTTTTGAGTCCATTTCATGTATTATTTAGTAACTAGTTAGGCCCAATATCGATTATAATAAGAAGGTGCGTTTTAAAAGAAAACATTTTATTTTAACACGGATTCGGCTAAAACGCGGGAAAAATAAAAAAAAAACTAAAATAGAAATAATTAAGATTCTAAAATACTAAAATATGAAATTATCGATTTCTTAATTGCTATAATGGATAAATATCCAAAGCA
The DNA here is from genome assembly GCA_026074375.1 of Tanacetum coccineum. Classification (NCBI taxonomy): domain Eukaryota; kingdom Viridiplantae; phylum Streptophyta; class Magnoliopsida; order Asterales; family Asteraceae; genus Tanacetum; species Tanacetum coccineum. The sequence continues at coordinate 41,810 of BQNB010034544.1, forward strand.
CGACTCGCGAAAAATTAAAAAAGACGATTTTCACCAAATTGGCTAACGAGTAACACACGGAATTTTCTTCAAAAGTAAAAATAGGAACGGAGTTGAGATTTATTATTGACCGTAAAATACGAGATGTTATAATATATTCTACAATTGGTATCAAGATCCATGAGGTGTTTTAGCTAGGTTTTGTGTGCGTTTGTATTAGGCGTGCGTTTGGTTCGAACCTATACAAGAGATTTTTATCTTTTGTGGGTTTAAAAACCATAAAGCTATAAACTTTCTTCTTTGTTTATCTTAGTATAGGTTAGTTATACAAGAAAATCTTTGGAAAAACTCAAAAATCTTCATCTTTTTGTTGTTTTTTGTTCAAAAAGGGTTTTGGGTACAAGAATCTTGATTTCAAATTTTTTGTGTTAAAAACCATAAAGTTTGTGTTTTTAAGATTCTCCTTGTCTTAGAATAGCAAGAAGTATAAGTAAAATCAAGTAAAAACATCAAAAATTGTGTCTTTAAGTGATTTGAAGTTTTTTGAAGACGGCTTTTTATACACACTGTTTGAATCCGGCGATTTATACGTGTTGAACACGGCGATTTATACGTTATTGTGTACGGCGATTTATACATGTGTGAATCCGGCGATTTATACGTGATTGTATATGGCGATTTATATGTTTTTAGATCCGGCAATGTATACGTTTGTGTATCCAGCGATTTATACGTGTTTAAAGTAGGCGATTTATATGTGTCAAAATTCGGCGATTTATACGTGTGTCTACCGACGATTTATACCGTGTGTATACCGGCGATATATACCGTGTGTATACAGCAATTTATAAAACTCTCTTTAGGCGATTTATATATTATTTCTTAAGTTGATTTATACATTACACTTGGGTGATTTATATACTTACCTTGGGAGATTTATACCATATTGCCTTGGAGATTTATACGGTTTTTCTGTGATTTGTAAAATCCTGTAAAATATTTAATTATTTTCTCGATTTTATCAAGAATTGTAAAATCCTGTATAATCTTAAGACTCAATCACTTAAAACAATCAACAATTTAACACAACAACCTCTAATCACTGAACGATCAAAAAGTTATCTATTCTCATTTAATCAATCAAGTCAAAATGACAACAGTAGCAGAGTTTATGATAATTGCTGGTGCCGACAATCGTCATCCCATGTTGGAAAAATCCCTGTATGACTCATGGAAGAGTCATATGGAATTATATATAGAGAATCAGAAAAATAGGAGAATGATTCTTAACTCACTTCATAATGGTCCACTTGTTTGGCCAACTGTTATTGAAGTGGATGACACTACTAGGACAAAGAAGTATGAAGAACTTTCTGTTGCAGAAAAACTCCAAGCTGATTGTGATCTAAAAGCTACAAACATCGTTCTTCAAGGTCTTCTGCCGGATGTGTATGCCATAGTGAATCATCACAAAGTTGCCAAAGAAATATGGGATAGAGTTAAGTTTCTTATGCAAGGCATGAAATTGTCATTACAAGAGAAGGAATGTAAATTGTATGACGAGTTTGATAAGTTTTCATTTGTCAAGGGTGAAACACTGTATCAATACTACTGGAGATTTGCTCAACTAATCAATAACATGAATGTTATCAATATGTCAATGAGACAAGTTCAAGTGAATACAAAGTTTCTGAACAGTCTACCACCAGAATGGAGCAAGTTTGTGACGGATGTGAAGTTGGCTAGAGATTTGCATGCTACAAACTATGATCAATTATACTCATATCTCGAACAACATGAGGCACATGCAAAAGAAACTTGCTTGATGCTGAAAACGAATAACCAAGATCCTCTTTCATTTGTTTGCTAAACTACAATCATCAATGTCTATAACTTAACCACTATCCACTTTCATACAATACCACACATTTTCCATCAACAAAACAAATACCATGATACACAATGTACTCTCCCTCAATCATACTACCAATGTATCCACACCACATCCATCACAACCATACATCCAGTCATTTAATCGTTCCACCAATCACAACAATAATAGTCTCATTAACCTCAATCTGTTCACTACTATTCACAAATTGCTTACAACACAACCTTAATCCCTTAACACAACCCATTACTGAGTTCTCTCAAAATGGACTCAGGTCTTGTTGTTACCTGTATTTAATCAATGAATGATCCATACCGTCTCAATAATAGGCAGTGGCTTTTCTCACGTTGTAGCCTCTTAAGTTCCCTTCAACCAACAATCAACTTAGAACTTCTTCCTTTAATCCAATGAAAACAAGCCAATATTCCAAGATAGGCAAGTGTTACTGTGGCAACAAAGTTTAAAAAGAGCAAGGACAAAGTTATGCTGTAAATAGCTAGTAATGCTACTAGTTCAGGGGGAAATAATGCAGGAGGGCGGGCAAAGGTGGTTAAATGTTATAATTGTCCAATGTGAAGGTCACATGGCTAGGAAATGCACTCAGTCAAAGAGGCTAGGATGCCTACACATGGTTTATGGAAAAGGCAATTTGGCTGAAGCCACAAAAAGCTGGACAAAATTTTAAGAATGAAGAAAAACCTAGCATTCTTTTAGACGTCGGCATTCCTAGTGGACGGTCAAGCTGCTCAGACAACCATTCCAAACACTGCTGCTTTCTAGACTGAGGATCTTGATGCTTATATTCTGACTGTGATGATATCTCTAATGCAAAGGCGGTTCTGATGGCTAATTTTTCCAACTATGGTTCTGATGTTATCTCAGAGATACCTCATCATGAACCCTATCATACTGATATGGATAATCAAAGTGTGCATACAATGCAGGGTTTTGAACAAACACCAATTGTTGATTATACAAATAATGAGATAACGAGTGATAGCAATATCATTTTGTACTCTCAATATTTGTAAGAAACGCAACAGGCAGCTGTTCAAGATAATAATTTGTATGCACAACAAGATTCAATGATCTTATCTGTGATTGAACAAATGTCAGAACAAATTATTAATCATGTAAATAATTAGAAAAAGGCTAATCAAGAAAAGAATAATGAATCCTTAACCGTTGAGCTTGAGGGATATAAAGAACAAGTCAAAACTTTTGAACAACGTCTTAATATTGATTTAAGCACACATGAAAAAAAGATTGATTCTCAAATGGATGATATGATTAAGGAAAAGCTTGCATTTAAGCAGCAAATTGACTCACTTGAACAAAAAATTTCTAATCAAATCAAAGAAAAGAATCTTTATTGAAAACCTTGTACTGTTTTCAAAAACAAATCCAAAGAAGAGGAAAGTAAATATTTAGATAAAGAAATTGATTTAGAAAAGAAGATTAAGGAATTGAATAATATTGTTTACAAAGTGGGTCAATCTGCTAAAACCGTGCACATGTTAACAAAGCCATAAGTTTTTTATGATGACACACACAAACAAGCTCTATGTTATCAAAATCCGTTTTATCTCAAGAAAGCTCAGCGGATTAAGCCAACCTTGTATGATGGTAGTGTTATATCTAGTCAACATGTTGCTAGTCTTGTGATTGATGATGAAGAGACATTGATTTTAGAAGTAACTCGATCTAAAATTCTTGAAAAACAAAACGATCCAAATTCAAAAGAGGAGAAAATTAATACTACTCCGATTAATTATGTTGAGTTAAACTGATTGTTTGAAGATTTTGGTAAACGTTTTATTCCACAACAAGAATTGTCTGATGAACAAGCTTTCTGGGTACAAACTTCACACCCTAATACTGACCAATTTACTTTGTCACCTGTCCAAATTGAGGCTCCTAAAGAACTTCCAAAGGCAAGCATGGTTAATACAAGGCTTAAAAAGCTTAAATACCATCTTGGCCAATTTAACAATGTGGTAAAAAAGCGGATTACATCTGATGCTATAACAGAAGGGGAATGGGGGTTTGAACACGCTAAAACTATTTTTCTAAATGAAATAATTCTATTTTTAAAGAT
>BQNB010034545.1:0-15000 GCA_026074375.1 Tanacetum coccineum
ACTCGTTCGGTTCTAACTGAAATGAGCTCGTTCGGTTCAAACTAGAATATTTTAGTTCGGTGATCTCGATCGGTTATCTAGTTTGGTTGTCTTGTTCGGCTTGCTCGTTCGGTTACCTTGTTCGGTCCTACTCGTTCGGTCCCAACTACTACGAAACTCAAATTTTCAAAACTCAAAAAAGACACATTTTTAATGGTTTTTAGCAAAAAATTCTTGTACAACTAGTGTTACTAACCCTATAGGAACAATAAAAATGAAAACTTTAAGGTTTTTAAGCCAAAAAAAAATTTTGAATCACTATTTTGCTATTTGTAAAAGTTTTTAAACACAAATCAAACACAAAAACTAAACACACCACTCCATTGTTCTTGATACCAATTGTAGAAACTGTAATCTTATGATCAACCAAGAACAAGAAAGAGATGTGGGTTGTGATGTTAGAGAGAAGGAATGGATGGAATGGATGATGTTTATTAGATGGAATGTAACAAATAGAACAACCAACCCCTCTCCAAGGCTAGGAGAGGGCTTATATACTACATGGATGGCCGGCCTATGGGCTATGATGGGCTTCCCATGGGCCTTGGGCCGGACTAGATTACTAGTCTAATCATTACACTAAGTACGAGCTAAGACTTATTACAACTTGGAAGTGACCGACACTTTTTGTGTTTCCAACAACCACAACAACCAAAGTTTAAAGTATCAAATCCTTTTCCTTTTTCCCTTGCCCACGTCAACCCCAAACGCACCTTTTTAATAATTCGTTTTAAAGATTCGAGTTTTATGACAATCAACTTGTACAACTAGCATTAAGTTACCATTATGAACACAAAAGTACAACAAAATTTTAAATTTAGAAAACTTACAAGTTTGAAGGTTCTTGGTTAGGTTTGACGTGAAGAAAACAAACCCAAATTGTTTTTCTACAACCCGAGACTATCTAATATCAACCCACTATTGATTATTAACCCGTGTTCTTGATCAATCTTAAAAAAATTTATGTTTCTTGCCCCTTGGTGTGCTCGTTTAAAATACAAAGATAGAGGAAGAGATATATTTTTTTGTGTTTGATTTCAAAATGAATGCATGAATGATGGTTTGAGGTGGTGGAAAGAATATATGAGTACTAGGTGGAGACACTATTGCTAGAAAATAGCCTTCTTGCCCCCCTTAAGACCTACTCGTCCGAATTGGATCCTATGAGGGGTTCGGGTTCTTCTTTTCGTGTCAGGATCACTTATGAATCTATTTTCATCATTTTACAACGTTACTCGAAGTTAGTTAATATTTTTATTGAGATTAAAAACGTTTTTCCAAGAACCTGGGTCATTTACACGACCTATCTTCGAACCAAACCTTCGAAAAATTCATTTTGACCATTATTTGACGTGTCAGGACCCAAAATGCAAGTTTTTGTCCAAAATCAACCGAGACCTTTCACATAAATTCTAAAAGCATTCCAAACTTTCAAAAATGACTTGTCACCTTAGTTTCACCTAAGAATTTCACTTTTACAACCGTTACCCTTCTTTTACCAAATTTTACGAAAACACCTGTTTTTTGATATCTTTTAAATCACACACCAATGATTTATGTTCTAAATCAATGTTATTTAAAACATGAGTTTATTCAACACATAAACTCATTAACAATATTCTAAATTTATTAAAACTCATTCTCAAATTAATTGTCGTGCCGGTACGTGTTGCGTGACGATTTTCGCTAAACGCGGGAAAAATTCCCGGAAAGCACTGAATGACCACATAACCACTCCAAAATGGAAAGATAAATCAAAAGTGATTCTCTTACGGTACTTATAACTCTCCTAAAATCTGGTTAAACCGTAACCATTTTACGCAAAATAGGTCAACCGAAGTCAACTTTTCAGCTTTCTCCAAGAAAAATGACAAGGTTGAAAGACTCTGATAGAAAACTATGATATTTTATAATACTTAACCCAAGACAAGTTACCGGTTATCACACGGGCCATTCGGGATAGAATGGGAAACATTGATTCCTTTTCCTTCCAAAAACCTAACACATCAAAACCCGCAAACTCATCGGGCCGAACATGGGAGATAAAATCGCTATGGAGATATCTCTCATATTTGGAGCTCATTAAACGATCATTCTTTGCCCATTTGTTGGAATGATCTTTTAACCGGTTTAACAAATTAACCATCAGATTACCTCCTAATTGAGTTGATGAAGAAGCCGCACTCGTTGATTGAGTTGTTGGATTACCATATTTCAGATAATAATGATTATACAAACCTTGAAAATATCTGATGAACCGTTCTTTTGCTTTAGTTGCAAAGCCATCATCAAAATACTCCAAATAAACCGTAATCGACACGATAAGTAACTCTACCCCGGAAACATTGAAACATGAATTTAAAGCGGCCGCACAAGTTATGACCGCTGGCATTTTTTCAAAATATTTCCTAAACTTTTTCTTCATTGGTTTAATTATACTTGAATACATACCACTGTTAAGTTCAAATTCGGATAGTTTATTACACATGATGTATATTTGTTGCAATACAAATAGAGATGTTGGATAATAAACCCCGGACAATAGTTTCGTGGCATTGTAAACACTTCAAGTAATTTTGTTAGATTTTCAATATGGACATAGCTTTTAACCGGAAATGGGGTACACCTATTCGCATCGGACAAGGACTCGTGAAAATAAATTAAAGTACCTTTCTGTTTTAAACCACATTGGAACATTTGATAGGTGGAATTCCACCTTGTCGAAATATCCCAATTAGGTGATAAACAATGTTTCTTCGCCTCTCTACACAAGTGAATATATAATTAATTGTTTCAAATACCCGATTTAAATATATTTTTTAACATTTGTTTAAAAGATTTTTTGATTGCATTTATCGGGGCCACCGCTAAACCGGATTGAACAATCAAGTTAATGATGTGTGCAACACATCGACTATGATAAAATACGCCCTCTATTGATGGCGCGTATCTTAATCTTAGTTTATCGATTGCTTTTGTATTGTTGCTAGCATTATCCAACGTAATTGACAAAATTTTATCTTCCAAATGAAAATCGGCAAACACTCTTTTCAACATTCTAAATAAAGCACCACCCGTGTGGGAAGCAAAAAGTCTTCGAATGCAATGACCCGCTTCATCATTTGCCAAGTTTTAGGCTCAATTTGATGTGCGGTAACAGAAAGGTACGAACCGGGCAAACCATGAGGGGCGGACCAAACATCCGTTGTTACGTTGATTCTAGCATTTAAATTAAGAATACTATCTTTTACATGTTGTTTAGCCGCCATTCGGGTGTTGTCAAAGTGGTTGAATGGTAAGCCTTTTTGAATCACCAACCCTGTAAATTGTTCACGAACCGCATCCGAATTGTACACAAAAACACTCCCATCTTGAGACATAGACGATTGGCCCGCTTCTAGAACCGTCTTGAGTGCCTCACAATGCGGATGCACGATATGATTCCTCAATGTCGATTTTTGAATTTTGCGACAAGAAATTAAAGCAATGCTTACATTAAGCCTTGGTCGAGTTGTCCGACATCTTGCAAAGGTTGTAGTGTTGCCAAATCTTAGGGTTTCGGGTGGTTGTTTAAATTTGAAGAATCGTCGATGCATTTGAAGTACCAACACCGGTGGTAGTTGAACTGGATTGAGTTGCCATTAGTGAAAGAAATTCGGTTTTGCTTTGGAGAGTGTTTTTCGATTATGATTTTGTGAGTTGTGTAAGTTGTGATTGAATGTGTAACACAACCCCTTTATTTATACTAAAATAAAAGGGAAAAATGACAAACACTACACCTAAAGTCTGAAAAACGCTCCTCCACGTTAGAAAAGTAAGATTCGAATTTTGAAAAAAAACATGCGGGACCGGTTAACTGAAACCGGTTCAAAAAACCGGTCCACGAACCGGTCGAATCCACAAAACCATGAACCGGTCCCAAACCCTGGTTTGGCCAAAAATCGGACCAGTTCCGGTTTTTGGTTTCTCGGGCGGTTCGGTTCCTAGAACCCGTTTTTATATACATCTCTACCATGTCAGTGTCTTTTATTTAGTTATTTTGTGATGCAGGCCCAAGCGTTGAGGAACTGATGTGTCGTTGTGTGGTGTTAAATTATGATTCAAGTTTTAAATTTATATTTTGCTGACTTAAGCAAAAACAACACTTTAACGGGCAATGTACCCGGTCGGTTTGAGTTTCATGGTAAGTAGGGTGTCGATCACTAAAAGCGATGAATGCTTTCAATTTATTAATACTTTGGTTTTTCTAATCTAAGTTAGTCTAATCTATGCTAAACCTATGCTAAACCTATGTTAATCCCAAATCTAATGGATAGGGGGGTTTAGTCTGAGAGACTGGTACGGGTTTGGTGGTGACAAAAACCAATTCAAGACACTAAAACACACGCAAGCAAATTAACAAAAGATAAAAGAGCGGTCTAGCCAAATATAAGAAAACTGTATTAACCATTATTAATCCAATCAAAATGTTGGTTTGTTTATTATTGCAATGATTACTTATCTCGAGGCGACATATCATTCTTAAAACTTAGGCGGGACTTCTTCCTAAGACCTAGACACGTAGAATTCTGTCACAATTAAACGCATCCGCATAAAGCATCCTTGTTTGCTGATTATAATCTATCTTAGGGATTAAAGCAATGGTGATCTTGTTAAACCCTAGCTCATAGAGACTTTACCCACTTACTGCTTAATGGAAATTCATACACTAGTAGTCTACTAACCAAGTCTTTACCAATTGATTAGAACGTACTCGTTGATACCAAGGTCACCTTATGGTCCAACTAAGCTCACAATCTAAGGGCAAAGACAGGTCGTTAATTGTGATCCTATTGGTCTAGATGTATAAATCACTATATGGAGAGCTATCCCAGTATCTAGATTACTTGGTCCGTATCACTAGATCCTGTTGAATGATAGGTCACATACAAAAGCACGTAAAAAGTATGATGATAAACATAAACAACCAATTTAACGAATTCAACGATAAATTAAGAAATCAAGATAAACAAACCAAACATTAAGATCTTCATAACAATGGCTAATACCGGAAGGTATTAGCCTTCAAACATCATAATTAATACAAAAGTAATGATTTAGCCAAGGTAAACTAACCGAGTTAACGAATGATACCAAAAACTGAACGATTACAAAAGTATAAGAAATTATACGTTGTCTCCTATGGAATTAATCGCGTTGCTCGACCTCTTCTGCTCTTTTTCTCCTCTGAAAAATGACTTTTATGGTTTAGGTATCGAGAATATGTTTTTGCACACTAAAAACTCGTTTTTGAGTTTTCTATTTATAAGGTCTGGAGTCGGTTTGATACGACGTATCCAAAGTGTTGGATACGGCGTATTGGGGATTTCTTAGAGTAGGGATCACGTTTGATATCTTCCATAATATTTTATTCCCATATAGCTTGAATACGGCGTATTGCCTCCTTCTGGATATGACGTATTGGATCTTGTTTCCATTGTCTTTGGTGAGTGTAGGCACAGATACACCGTATCTTCCTTGATGGATACAGCGTATTGGTTGTCAGAATAGTAATCTTCAAAATATCTTCGTTTAAGCTCCAGGGTGCGTGCCTTTTAGTTAACTTTCACCAACTACTCCACAATTACTGCAATTCTCAAATATAAACGATTAAGTTACAATTCTTTGCAATAATTATACAAAATGGGTTAATTACATGGGATAAATGATGCTATAAAATAGATGTTATTTGATGTCATCAAATATCCCCCCTACTTGAATCCTACTTGTCCTCAAGTAGCCTTTAGAAGTTTATGAAAATGTATCCCAAAGGATTTTTCCAGTTAATAATTTATTTGATCTATTACAAGTACACAACCAAACACCTCACGAAATAGGAAGATAAAAACACTCAGATCACTCAACTAATCTATGTGGTAACATGTAACTATTTCTCTCAATTGCTCTGTCATGATGAGTATTCTATCATAGGCTTGGCAAGGATACACATCTCCACCACTAGAGCTAAGGAGTAACAAGTTTATAAAGGTAAAATGGTTTTTTTAGAAAGCTTAGGATTGATCATTCTAGAATCTTTCACCAAAAGTACCACACCAACAAGGCAGCTAAAGCACATATACATGGCCGTAACGACATAATAGACATGTGTGTTCGATCACATCCTCATTCGAGTTTAACCAAGGGTTAAGATGAAGAATGATATAGGGTAGTGATCTTCTAACTTTCACCGATAGTAATAAACCAACAAGGCAGCTGAGACATGCATACATGGCCGTAACGACGGAATAGACATGCATGCTCGTACACATCCTCATTCACGTAAAACCCATAGTTAATGATTAGGAAACGTAATTAAATTGTTGTTAAATAAAAATTACGAAACAAATAGACTAATCCAAGATATAAGTTGCTAGACACTTTTTCCCGACCGTTATCATGATAAAGACATAACTATTTACAAACGTCTTGATCATTGATCAAAAATAACAACCTAAGTTGGCGTTCCGTAATGGTCAACTTCCCAATCATCCCATACTTTACAAACTTTTAAAAGACAAGTAGCGATATCTACCACTTTATACAATACTCTACATCATTGACTTATAAGATGTATCAACGAATAATCGATCCTTCATATAATTCCTTCGGTCTAAGCTCTTGCGATTATCTCCAAACTTTCCTTCTCTTTTTTTGCGATTTTCTAATTTTTTTGATTTTTTGCTACACTATACTACGAAACTTGGTGTAATTTCATCATTTTCATGATCATAATAACTCCGGATAATTCCTTCAGTAATTCTTCATTTTTTAGACGTACCAATAATTATGTTGGTAGTAAAAATACAAGAGTTTTGACTATTTTATACATTCCCATTTGTAATGTACAAATTTATTCCCAACCGTACCAAAGATAGAAAATTGACATAAGACTCGAGAAATACATACTTTACACTTTAAGCAACTAGCAACTGATAAATGGACATAGTCTAACAGGGTAGGCGAAGGTGTAAAGGTGTAACGCAACAGATAGTTGGTGTAATTCCTAAAGGATTGGCTCTACAAGTTGTTCTAGGGGTATCTTACTCTTAAGATGAGAGTATGGAAATGGTTTATACGGGGGTTAACTAACCAGGGTAGTTAGTTAATAAAACAACATGTATAAGCTTTTTGGGTGTAATCCTAAAAATTTACAAATTTAAACAAGTTACTCCATCTAAATCCATAGTACTCATTATTGTGATCTCGAATAGATATATCAAGCCAAGTTCTAAAGTCTACAACATCACCGACACACACATATTTTGATGGAATTTAGGTAAACATTTAGAAACGGATAAGGTTAAATCCTCAAAATATCTAACAAGGGTTATTGTGTGCGGGTTATGTAACAAGTAATTTCACAAAAGTATGCTTGAGTTTTTTAAGTTTGAGCATAATTTAAGCATTTTAGTGTGAAAAGTTAGACAAGTATCATTTTAATTCTCATCCCCTACTTGAATTATACAACGTCCTCGTTGTATAGATAAAACATTTAATACGGGAATTAAAAAGAATTAGAATGAGAAACTCCCCTGATATTTAGCTCGGTAGATTCTCCAAGTTGAGTTTATGAGCAAGACTTGTGTTGAACAGCCGTCTTGAGGTTTCAAGACTCCAAGACTTCAAAATTTCCAAATCGTAGATTCTCCACCAACATTGTCGATTTCTTTTCTTTCAACGAGGTCATGTGTAAATTATAGGAAAAACATGCAAAATCCTATCTCGAGTATCTACGGTTAATTTAAGAAAGATAAACAAAACTGTACAGGAGATTAATACGTCGTATCCATAAGCTGGAATACGCTGTATTGAGAAACCTGTAAAAAGTATCTAAATACGGGTCAGTGTGTTGAATACGCCGTATCATGTGCTTGAATACGCCGTATTGATAGAACTGACAATAATGTTTTTAAAGTGCATAAAAATAAAGGACTGATAACGTCCAGACATTCAATACGCCGTATGGTATGGAGCGGATACGCCGTATTGATGTCTGGGAATACAGACTCGATAAAAATAAATAACAATTCGGCTTGTCTCCCGGGAAGCACTTTTGTTAACAGCGAAGTCTTTAAGTTAGACTTTTCTTCAGCTTCTTTACTACTCGTCTCGGTTGCCATCCATCCTTCGTCCATCATGCAAAAGATTTCTTGGTATGCTCGGCATGCACCTTTGCTTGTACTCGTCAAATCTTCGTATTCGTCTTTTATTCTAACTCCCGTTCAGCCAAGAATGGAATAATACCTTTTAAGTTCTTCCATCCACTCTCTTGTGATTTCTCAATGATGAATTTACTCGTGATACGAATTCAAGTGGATCAATCCCCTATTTATTTCCTTCGTCCAACATTTCTTCTTCTCCATCGTATGATTCGGGGTAGAATTTACAGAAAAATTTCTCAACAAGTTCTTCCCAAGTGGGGATTTATCCTTCCCCTTTGTTTATCCACCATTGTCATGCGTCATCAGCTAGTGAGAGAGGAAAAACCATCATTCGTAATTGATGGGGGTCCACATCAGGAATATTGATTAAATCAAGCATTTCAAGCACCATAGCAATGTGGTCCACCACGTCTTCATGATGTATTCTGTGGTATGCATTATTTTGTAATTCCATTAAAAATTCCTTGCTGAGTTTAATGTTCATATCATTATGGGCGTTATTCATAGAAAGATTTGATTCAGTTTGAGCTTTCTCCATGCATTCATTTAAAAACAGTTTTGTCATGACTTCCTGTTGTATCTTCTTCAATCAACTAGCTCTAATATGTATGATCTGCCACAAAGGTAAAAATATGAGCATGATTTACTCTGAAGAAAGAATAAAATAAATTAAGCACGAAATCAAATACGAAATCTCAAATTCAGGTTATCATATCAGATGATCAATACGCCGTATTCAATTGAAGTGAATACACAGTATTAATCTTTTTGAATGAATACGATGTATTAGATAGAAAGTTGGATACGACGTATCCATTGGAAGTGGATACGCCGTATCCATTGGAAGTGGATACGCCGTATCCATTGGAAGTGGATACGCCATATCGGTTTATCGACCAGATTAGTGTATTATGAAAAACAACTAAATTACACGAACAATTAAATACATAATTATACAAGCAAATATACATATTATACATAATTATACACTAATCTAAATTACACTACTCCAAAGGGTTAGATCTAATCTAATCTAAAAAGTAAAATAACAAATAAAAATCAAGATTAATTCTCACTTCCTGGCAGCGATGCCAAAAACTTAATGTGTCGTTGTGTGGTGTTAAATTATGATTCAAGTTTTAAATTTATATTTTGCCGACTTAACCAAAAATAACACTTTAACGGGCAGTGTACCCGGTCGGTGGTAGTTTCGTGGTAAGTAGGGTGTCGATCACTAAGAGCGAGGAACACTTTTAATTTATTAATACTTTGGTTTTTCTAATCTAAGTTAGTCTAATCTATGCTAAACCTATGCTAAACCAATGTTAATCCTAAATCTAATGGATAAGGGGTTTTTTTAGTCTGAGAGACTGGCACGGGTTTGGTGGTGACTAAAACCAATTCAAGACACTAAAATACACGCAAGCAATTTAACAGAAGATAAAAGAGCGGTCTAGCCAAATATAAGAAAACTGTATTAACCATTATTAATCCAATCAGAACGTTGGTTTATTTATTAGTGCAATGATTACTTATCTCGAGGCGGCATATCATTCTTAAGACTTAGGTGGGACTTCTTCTTAAGACCTAGACACGTAGAATTCTATCACAATTAAACGCATCCGCATAAAGCATCCTTATTTGCTGATTATAATCTATCTTAGTGATTAAAGCAATGGTGATACTGTTAAACCCTAGCTCATAGAGACTTTACCCACTTACTTCTAAATGGCAATTCATACACTAGTAGTCCACTAACCAAGTCTTTACCAATTGATTAGTACATACTCGTTGATACCAATGTCACCTTATGGTTCAACTAAGCTCACAATCTAAAGGCAAAGATAGGTCGTTAATTGTGATCCTATTGGTCTAGATGTATAAATCACTATATGGAGAGCTATCCTGATATCTAGATTACTTGGTCTGTATCACTAGATCCAGTTCAATGATAGGTCGCATACAAAAGCACGTAAACAAGTATGATGATAAACATAAATAAGCAATTCAACGATAAATTAAAAAATCGAGATAAACAAACCAAACATTAAGATCTTTATTACAATGGCTAATACCGAAAGGTATTAGCCTTCAAACATCATAACTAATACAAAAGTAATGATTTAGCCAAGGTAAACTAACCGAGTTAATAAATGATACCAAAAACGGAACGATTACAAGAGTATAAGAAATTACACGTTGTCTCCTATGGAATTAATCGCGTTGCTACCTCTTCTGCTCTTTTTCTCCTCTGAAAATCGACTTTTATGGTTTAGGTATCGAGAATATGATTTTGCATACTTAAAACTCGTTTTTGAGTTTTCTAATTATTAGGTCGGCGTATCCAAAGTGTTGGATACGGCGTATTGGGGGTTTCTTGGAGTAGGGACCACGTTTGATATCTTCAAGAATATTTTATTCCCATATAGCTTGAATACGGCGTATTGCCTCCTTCTGGATACGACGTATTAGATCTTGTTTCCGTGGTCTTTGATGAGTGTAGACACAGATACGCCGTATCTTCCTTGATAGATACGGTGTATTGGTTGTCAGAATAGTAATCTTTTAAATATCTTCGTTTAAGCTTCAGAATGCGTGCCTCTTAGTTAACTTTCACCAAGTATTCAACAATTACTGCAATTCTCAAATATAAACGATTAAGTAAAAATTCTTTACAATAATTATACAAAATAGATTAATTACATGGGATTAGTGATGCTATAAAATTGACGTTATTTGATGTCATCAGCAACGGACCCTTTTATTTCTGGAGGCTAAAGATCGTGTGAAGGAAAGGGCTTCACTAAAACTAACATAACTTGGGCTATGGGGTTCCGTTTCAAGCCCATGACCAGGCAAATTGAAGCTTGCAACAAGGAAAACGTCGTGGTAAACGCCTGCGGTGATATATGGAACTTTTCAGCCCAAAACGCTCTATTTTATGAGTTATTTAAGTTTTCATATTTTTTTCCATTTTATTGGACTTTGTTTTTGGGCTAGGGTACGGCCCGTTTGTCTTTTAGGCCCGTTCCGAGTTTCTTGGCCTATTTAATAATCGTATTTTGGTGCTAGAATAATATCCTGATTATTATTCGTTGAATCAACCACAGTTAGAAGAATTGTTCTTGATATTCATATGAATCATCAAGTTCAATTTGTGTGTGTTTCATATTTAGTTTTCATCATTTTTAGTTACTTGAAAAGGCGCATAACTTTATTGCTCCGTATTACTTCTTTTATGCTTTTACAAGATATGTCCTAAGAGAATGCACTTGCTTGTCCTTAACAGGTTCATCAAATTTTCTTTTATGGTTTTGCTTAGAATTTAACTTGTTTGGTTTATGTAAATTTGAAATCGAGAATGTAATTGTTATATGCAGATAAAGAATCGTTGTTCTCAGACAATTTCATGTTTACACCTACCGAGAGCCCGACCATGGCTACATAGCATGTATACATGGAGTAGTTAAAAGTATTTTTGACTGCTGATCTTGTAGTGTAGTTTTGTTTCTGAGCAGATGGTTTATTTGTGTTTGAATGTTATTGGTAATTTTTGCATTATTTTGCAAAAAGTAAATCGTAAACCCTTGCTAATCTATATGACAACTGTGTATGGCAATGTGCTTTTGGGGTATTGTCTGCACCACCTTTGCTTGTGTTTTATGAGATCATTAACATCTTTAATTTCTTCAACTGCTTTAAAAAAGTTTGATTGATTATCTTCATTTTGACATGGCTCTTAAACTTACTTAGAGTAATAATATTGTAATGTCAACATAATGACACCATAAAATAAAACGTCACAAAACAGATCCAACCAATTTATTAAATCATGAAGCACGGGTGCAAGTCAATGCAGTGATTTTGGTTCTGTCAATTTTATGACGAGGTTAGCCAAAAAAAAGCATTGGCCATAGTTTATCTTGGCAAAACTATTTATTTACAATTTTAATTTCATTCAATAAAATCCCATTCTCCATACATCGCCGACCGGCTAACAGACCGGAGATTCCCTCTGACTGCTCAGCCAATGGTGATTTAGGAGCCGGACCTAAACATTGTCCCGTTATTCTGGAACCAAGGAAAGATCAAGACGATAATCTAGAGAATCTATAATCTCTTGATTTTCGTTTTGATCTTAGAAACATGGATTTCATTGGATATACCATGTTCTTGTGCCTTGTTTCCATAGCTTTATGTTATGATATAGACATAGACATCGACCTCGACCCTGACCTCCTTCCAAGACCTTTGATCGTTGAATTCCCGGATACACGTCTCAAAAACATAACTGAAGGTCTAAATATGCAATGCACGAGTTGGAGGGTTGCGGTTGAAGCCAACAATTTGGGTCCATGGAAAACAATTCCAAGAGAATGTGCCGAATACATGAAAGAATATATGTTGGGTCGGTCTTATAAAATTGATCTTGAAACAGTTTCTAAAGAGGCTGAAGCTTATGCCAATAGCCTGGAATTGGAGGAAGATGGAATGGATGCTTGGGTTTTCGACATTGATGAAACCTTGCTCTCAAATCTTCCGTATTACGCTGATCATGGATTCGGGTACTAATTCATCATATCTTGATTTGCCAATAAAGGATTATGTTTCAAGAAATCTGATTTGCCACCATCCAGTATATATTTTGTGCAGAACCATCAATTAAGATTTTAGTTCTATAATAATATTTTAAAAAACAGGAAATCTAAATTTACATTCATTTGGATTTGAAACAGGATGGATAAATTCTAATATGTTTTTGAGGTTGTATACGTAGGTTGGATTTTTTCGACAGTGCCCAATTCGACAGATGGATCCTTGAGGGAGTAGCACCCGTAATAAAACCAAGTTTAAAGCTATACGAGAATGTTTTGAGGCTCGGTTTCAAGATCATCTTGCTGACAGGGCGTGGCGAAAACCGTAGAAATATTACCATTACAAATCTAACGAATGCTGGATATGTTATGTGGGACAAACTCATTTTAAGGCAAGTATTCAAACTCTTGAGATATTTGTGATTAAGAATGATCATTATGACTAATTTGACCACAACAACTATTGAAATTTGGAATATCATCATGTTTCATGAATCGTTAAATGTTAAAATAATATTTCGAGATTTCGCAGAGGTGAAAACGACCATGAAAAATCGGCCATTGCATTCAAATCAGAAAAAAGGGAAGAGGTGATCGACGAAGGATTCAGAATCCTTGGGAACTTGGGTGATCAATGGAGCGATTTAGCGGGTACTTCAATAGCTAGCAGATCGTTCAAGCTTTCGAACCCTATGTATTATATACCTTAATTGATTTGTTTTACATAGTTCATTACCACACCAACGCAGGCTGTATATTTGTAATTGTGTCTTTTTACAAGCAATTAACTTTATATAGAAATGTGTTTATTTCAGCACAAGAGTTTGTTTGTACGAGTAACTTTTTTCATTGTAACAAACTTTCGGATATTAATTTCAAGAGTAACTATAGTTAGGTAATACTACTTGTTACGGTTAAGTTCATTTATTAACAGCGTATTTTCTCTGATTTTCACATTTAAGTAATTTAGTTTATAAAGGAGTACCATTTACCACCATGTAGTAAAAAAGGAGAAAGGGACGGGCCCACTAACAGATTTTATTGTTGGCCCATTTCTATGGATATTTAATCATCGATATACCAGAAATAAGAAAAAACTGAATTTTCTATTAATCATTCATTATTGTCATCATACATCATCGTTTACAAATCTTTCTGTTCTATTTATATGAAATGAAAGGGTACAATCTAAAAGTTGTGTCGGCTAGTGAACCGATGTGTCCCTTGAGAATAACTGTCAAATGACAGTTATTTAACTGCCATGTAACCGTCGGGTTTGGCCTGCGGGTTTGTCTAGCGGGTTTGTCTAGCGGGTTGTGATTACCCGGATTGGGTTCCGGCCCAATATTCTCCCCCGTAATCACAAACGCTGTGTCTTCAATGTCTTCATTTTCGTTTGATCCTTTGATCCTTTTCTTTGTCCTTGATGCTTTGATGTCTTCAGTCTTTAAAGCTTGATGTTTTTTTTTTGTCTCTTATCTATTTCAGGGTCCGTCCAGTCACTTGATCCTTTTGATCGCCATAGTGACTTCGAGGCAGGTTTTTTCTTAGCCCTCATCTACAATCTTGCAGAAATCTTTGAACAAAAACCTTGAAGGCATGTTAATTCTTTGCCTTGACCCACAAATATTGTGGTCTTCTCTAAAATCAGTCTCTTGTTCAATTTGTGGCACCCTTGTAGTTCTTTCGACATCTCTTTCTTTCTTCTCCAATTTGACATCTTTTATGCTCCTTGGTTAATCACCGGTTTGGTGTTGAAACCGTTTCTAATGGCATCAATGGTTGCGTTTTTAAGGAAAAACGCAAGTTTGATTCTTAAAAAATCTTTGAAAACTTTGTTAAAATGTTACAATTCTTTAAAAACTTAATAATGTAAATCTTAAAATCTTTTAAATCTTTAAAAAACTTTATAAAACCTTAAATCTTAGAAACTTTAATCTTTTTGAAAAAACTCTTAAACTTTATATATTACTTATCATAAACCAAATAAGTAAAATCTTAAAAAAACTTTCTTATCGTAAGCCAAATAAGAAGTCTTGAAATTTTCTTATCATAAACCAAATAAGAAGTTTTGAAATTTTTAAAAAACGAATAACCTAAGGTTAATTACTCCTTAAAAAATTATTCTTCCAATACAGTAGGCCGTGTAATTTTTAGACTACTAT
>BQNB010034545.1:20000-51535 GCA_026074375.1 Tanacetum coccineum
AATTGCGTTGGTAATAAAAATACATGAGTTTTGACTACTTTATACATTCCCATTTGCAATGTGCAAATTTATTCCCAACCGTACCAAAGATAAAAAATTGACACAAGACTCAAGAAATACATACTTTACACTTTAAGCGACTAGCAACTGATAAATGGACATAATCTAACAGGGTAGGCTAAGGTGTAAAGGTGTAACGAAACAGATAGTTGGTGTTATTCCTAAAGGATTGGCTCTATTGGTTTTTCTAGGGGTATCTTACTCTTAAGATGAGAGTAAACAAAGGGTTTATACGGGGATTTAACTAACCAGTGTAGTTTGTTAATAAAACATCATATAAAGGCTTTGTGGGTGTAATGCTAAAATTTTACCAATTTAAACAAGTTACTCCATCTAAATCCATAGTACGCATTATTGTGGTCTCGATTAGATATACCAAGCCAAGTTCTAAAGTCTACAAATCATCCGGCACACTCATATTTTTGTGAAATTTCGGTAAACATTTAGAAACGGATAAGGTTAAATCCTCATAATATGTAATAAGGGTTATTGTATGCAGGTTATGTATCAAGTAATTTCACAAAAGTATGCTTGAATTTTTTTTAAATTTGAGCATAATTTAAGCATTTTAGTTTGAAAAATAGGACAAGTATACATTCTAATTCCATCCCCCCACTTGAATTATACAACGCTCTCGTTGTATAGATAAAACATTAAAAAAAGAGGGAATTAAAAAGAATTAGAATGAGAAACTACCCTGATATTTTACTCGGTAGATTCTCTAAGTTGAGTTTATGAGCAAGGATGTGTGTTGAAAATGCGTCTGTATTCCAGCATGACTACAATCACACATAGGATTCCAGATGATTGATACTTCACCAACTTCGTCAATTTCTTTGCAGCGAGGTCCTGTGCAAAATATAGGAAAAAACATGCAAAATCCTATCTTGGGTATCTACGGTTAATTTAAAGCTAAACTAAATAAAACTATGCAGGAGACCAATACGCCGTATCCTTAAACTGAATAACGCCGTAAGTCACAAAACCTGTAAAAATATCTAAATACGGTACAGATCTGATTAAATACGACTATATCATATGCAGTGAATACGCCATATTTGACCAAAACGACAATAGAAGTTTAAAAAGTGCATAAAAATAAAGGACTGATAACATTCAGACTTTCAATATGTCGTATGGTATGGAGCGGATACGCCATATTAATGTCTGGGAAGACATACTTGATAAAAATGAATAACAATCCGGGTTGTCTCCCGAGAAGCACTTTTCTTTCAGTTAGTCTTTAAGTTAGACTTTTTCTTCCAGCTTACTCCATCTCATGCACGCTTATGTGCCCGCGTGTGAGCCATTCTTCCATCTTCGCATCTCGGACATATTCGGGTCCTAAGTTCAAGACCCCCTTGTAGAAACTCTTGAGCTTTTGGTACGAGTGCGAGATTCCCCACTCGTACCACAAGTTATCTTCTCACTTACCTTCAGTAAGTGTGTGGGATTCTTGTTGTCATTGTTCACTATAGTGGTGGTGTTAAAAAAAACCACGAATGTGACCGCAGTTGACCATTGGTAGTAACTTCTTCATTACCATTGTGAATGGTAATCATTCCTTTGAACCGTTTTGCATTAATTCCAACTTCTCTTAAAAATGGTTCACCAAAGATAACATCGCCCATTCCTTCATCACGATAAGCATCCATATCTTCTAAAACTGAAAATCTGTTAAGATAAAAAAGTTCTCAACAAATGATAGTTTTGTCACTCTGATACCTAACGTCGTTCTCGAAGTGACGAAGTGTTAAAGTTAAAGAATTTCATGAAAGATGCAACATTAAAGCTTTTCAAGTCAACAAATCAAGAAAGGTATGAGCATGTCGGTCTAGAAGTCACAAGTTCACAAGATGGCAAAGTTAACAAGATGGAAAAACGAGATTATGCTTGGTTGATGATCTCAAGGTGTTCAAGATTACATTTGAGACAAGCTAAGGAACAAGCTCAAGACCTAAAGTCTATGATCACCACATCAAATCACAAGTTAATGATTAAAGTTAAAGACTACGAGCTCAAGACTAAAGTCGAAGCATAGTATGATAAGTTTAAATTTTTGTAAATTGGAGTGACCTACCTTAGGGGGAGATTGTTAAGAACAAGAAAAGTCTCGGTCACTTCTAATATTAACTAGTCAAAGCCCGTAGTTAGTCAATGTTTAGTTTATAAGCTAATATGGCCCAAAGGCCTATGAAAGCCTTACTAGGCCTATGGTCGGCCACCCTTGGTGTATAAATACCCTCTCCATGCCTTGGAGAGGGTGGTTGGTTGGTTGTATGTTTCATTTCACTTAATGCATTTCATGTTCTCTACTTTCTCTCACTAGAAAATACATCCTTCCTCCCACTTTCTCTCTCTAGTTCTTGGTTCATATTTTAAAGATTACTTGTATTCTACAAATTCCTTTTGGATATTTCACTGTCCTGTCTGCTAATTCAACTGTCAACTTAGTGTGAGCTAATTCACCTAATCCTAAGTTAAGGTAGGTCGAGAGATGCATAACACTAACGCTAGATCCTAAGTCAGCAAGGGCATTATCAAAGCAAACATTATTAATAAAGCAAGGTAAAGTGAAACTTCTTGGGTCTTTCTCCTTTCTGGGTATGGAATTATTAATATGTGAAGCTTTAGAGTAAGCTTCCGAGAATTATGGTCCATATGATCCCTTTTTTTCTTCATAGTAGTAATCATTCAAACGACTTGGAAACAGAATTGTCATTTGTTTTGTCTCGTACAGTAGTGTACTGTTTTGTCTAGTAGATACGGCGTATTGGTGTGATCCAATACGGCGTATCAGGTATGAATCAGTTTCAACAATAGTTGAGATCGACTTGACATGGTCTCTCCGGTTAGTTTCAGTGGAGCTCGGTAAATTTCCAAATCCTCTTTCCTGTAGGACCTTGCTCATTTGCCCAATTTGGATCTCCAAAGTTTTAATTGATGCTCCTTGGTTCCTTATGGCAGCATCCGTTGAAGCTCGGATTTCTTTGATCTAATTGGAGTTCTCCTCATTTCTTTTTGCCAATTCGCTCATAAATTTGCTCAGGGTTTCTTCCATAGATTGCCTTCATTCTTGGTATGAAGGATTTGCATTGTTCCTTTGGTAGAATCCCAGAGCAGCAGCTCTATATCCCCCTCCTTGAAAAGGTGCACCAAATTGAGTATAGTAAGCTTCTTCGAGGGTTTTCCCTTCTTCCTTGAGTGGGCAATCTTTGGTGTAGTGGGGACCTTTACATTGTTCACATCCTACTTGAGCAGCATAAACTTTTTCATTCACTTTCTTGATTTCTCTTCCAAGATTGTTGAGTTGTGCTTGTATGGCTGCTAATCCGTCAGAAGTTTTAGTACTTCTGGTCCTTGATGTTCCATTATGCCATTTTTGAGAGTATTCAGCCATTTCTTGGATGGCTACTTTCGCATCAGCGGCAGTCTTGATGGTATGGCTCCTCATGAATCAAGAATTTGTCTAGCTAGAACATCCAATCCATTATAGAACAAGACTACCTCCTGCATCTCTGTTAAATAGTGTTGAGGACACTTCATCAAGAGTTCTTTAAATCGCTCCCAAGCTTGATAGAGGTTTTCATCTGGTTCTTGCTGAAAGTTGTTGATCTCCTCCATTTTCTTTGCAGTACGAGCAGGTGGGCAATATTTGCTTAGAAACTTTGTCTTCAGATCTTCCCAAGTTGTAATCGAACCAGATGGTTTGTTTCTTAGCCAACGACTTGCGGCTCCAGTTAAGGACATAGGGAAGGCTCTAAGCATCACTTGGTCTATAGTAATATTAGGGATGTGGAATAAATCCACGATCTCAAGAACTTTCTCAATATGTTCGTTCGCATCTTCATGATCCGAACCGCTAAAGGTGTTGTCACGTAGTTCCTTGAGAAATTGGCCTTTTAGTTCAAAATTATCCTTGTCCTCGATCTTAGGCCTAGCAACTCCCGATCCATAGTCGGCTCGAGTTTTGCTCATGTATTGTTCCATAGTTTCCGCCATTGTTTTCGCAACTTCTTCCTCCGAATATTCTTCTTGGTCAGAAAATAGATCGAAATCAGGCGATCTCGATTCGTCAAGACTTAGTGTCTTGAAGTGCTTCCTAGATGATCGAAATTCTCGTTCCGGATCCTTGAAAGGCGTAAATAGTTCCTTAGTCGAACTTCTTGTCATGCACTACCTGAAACAAGGGATAAACAATCAGTAGGATGGGCTCAGGAGAAAGAAAACACAGATATACGGAAATTGAATGCGAAAAACCAGATCTGTTATTGTATCAGATAGTCGATACGCCGTATCCAATGGAAGTAGATACGCCATATCGAGTTATCGACCAGAACAGTGTATCATGAAAACAATTAAATACGCAAACAATTAAACACACAAATATACTACCAAATGTACAGAATATACAGAATTATACACTAATCTAAATTATACTAATCCTAAGGGTTAGATCTAATCTAATCTAATGTAAAAAAAACAAAAATATCAAATAAAATCAAGTATAATGTTTTTTAGCCCTGACAAACGGCGCCAAAAACTTGATGTGTCGTTGTGTGGTTGTAAATTATGATTCAAGTTTTAAATTTATATTTTGCCGACTTAACCAAAAACAACACTTTAACGGGCAGTATACCCGGTCGGTGGGGAGTTTTTTTTTGAAGGTAAAGTAAGGGTGTCGATCATAAGAGGGAGAAAACACTTTCAATTATTAATGTTGGTTTTTTCTAATCTAAGTTAGTTAAATCTAGCCTAAAACCTATGTTAAACCTATGTTTAATTCTAAATCTAATTGGATTAGGGGATTTTCAGCCTCAGAGAATGGCACTAGTTTTGTGGTGGACTAAAGACCAATTCAAGGACACTATAAAACACACGTAAAGCAAATCTAACAACAGATTATAGAGCGGTTCTAGGCTAAATTAAGAAAATGGTAAGAAACATTATTAATCCCAATCAAAACGTTAGTTTGTTTATTTAGTGCAATGATTATTATCATCGAGGCGGCATTTCCATTCTTAAGGACTTCAGGCGGTTACTTCTTCCTAAGACCCTAGACACGTAGAATTCTGTCTATAATGAAACGCATCTTCCTAATAGATCGCTTATTTTGCTGATTATAAACTATCTTAGGGATTAATGCAATGGTGATCTTGTTGACCCTAGCTCATAGAGACTTTACTCTTACTGATTAATGGCAATTCATACATAGTAGTCAACTAACAAGTCTTTTACCAATAGTCGAGAACGTACTTGTTGAGACCAAGGTCACCTTTATGGTCAACTAAGCTCCAATTTTAAGGGCAAAGATAGGTCGTAATTGTGATCCTTTAGGTCTAGATGTATTAAATCATATATGGAGATCCATCCAGAATCTAGATTACTTGGTCCATTATCACTCGATCCAGTTGATTGATAGGTCCATACAAAAGCACCGTAAACAAGTAATAAATTGTTAATACATAAACAACTCAATTCAACAATAAAATTATGAAATCAAGATAAATCAACCCAAACATTAAGATCTTCATACACATTGTTAATACCCGAAGTATTAGCCTTCATACGTCATAATTAATACAAAAGTAATGATTTAGCCAAGGTAAACTAACCGAGTTAACGAATGATACCAAAAACTGAACGATTACAAGAGTATAAGAAATTACACGTTGTCTCCTATGGAATTAATCGCGTTGCTTGACCTCTTCTGCTCTTTTTCTCCTCTGAAAATTGACTTTTGAGTTTTCTATTTATAGGGTCTGGAATATGGTCGATACGGCGTATCCAAAGTCTTGGATATGGCGTATTGGGGGTTTCTTGGAGTAGGGACCACGTTTGATATCTTCCAGAATATTTTATTTCCATATAGCTTGAATACGGCGTATTGCCTTCTTCTGGATACGGCGTATTGGATCTTGTTTCCTTCGTAGTCTTTGGTGAAGTGTAGGCACAGATATGCCGTATCTTCCTTGATGGATACGACATATTGGTCGTCAGAACAATAATCTTTAAATATCTTTGTTTAAGCTCCAGAATGTGTGCCTTTTAGTTAACTTTCACCAAGTACTCCATAATTACTGCAAGGGATAAAGCCGTAGAATACCAACGAACTTTGCCTAATTTATCGATTTGGTACGTGTACTAAAACAATTATCGATTTGGTACGTGTACTTACATAAAGTGTTCTCATTTGCACATTTTGATGATGTGTCATACGTGATATGCTGACACGTGGCACATCAATAACGTGACACATCATCAAGATGTGCAAATGAGAACACTTTATGTAAGTACACGTACCAAATCGATAATTGTTTCAGTACACGTACCAAATCAATAAATTAGGCAAAGTTCGTTGGTATTCTACGGCTTTATCCCTTACTGCAATTCTCAAATACAAACAATTAAGTAACAATTATTTGCAATAATTATACAAAATGGGTTAATTACATAGGATAAATGATGCTATAAAATAGACCTTATTTGATGTCATCAACGTTCTAGTAATGAGAACAAGCTACTACAGCTGGAAACCCTGTCAAGTAGGTTATTTGAATCTACCTGATCACAGGTACAGTATCTATACTGTAAAATGGGGAATCGGAGGTTATTGCAACCGAACTCCGATGAATGACAAAGACATGTTCGCCAATATATGTTGTTTATCACTAACATTTAAATGCAGGTTAAGACGATGGAGTTACGACCTTATTCCAGCTGAGTCGGATTCATTATCACATGCTCATGCTCAAGCTAGAAAGACTATTATAAGCATCAAGATTCAAGAATCAAGAAAGCTAAAGATCATACAAAGACAAAGACTTTCGCAACTCTGATATTCAAGATCTTCCTAAAGATATCAAGGTTATCAAGACAAAGATTGTTAAGGGAGATTGTTAGCAAACATTCAAGATGATGCAAACTATGAGCATGTTGGATAAGACACAATATCGCAAAGTGGCAAAGATGACAAAGATCACAAGGAGAAAGATTTAAAGATCTTGGGATTAAAGACAAAGTCGAAAGACAATGAAAAAGGCTCAAGATCAAAGATCACACGGCATGAAAGAATAAGCCTGCAACAAAGATAAAGACCAAGACTCAAGAGCTTAACGACAATGCAGTCTCAAAGAGTTCAAAGACAAAGAATTCAAGGACCTCACTTCGAGGGAGATTGTTAGCCTCAAAATTGAGTTAAACAAGGAAGTTTCGGTCATTACTTTAAATATTCACGGTCTTTATTATATATGTGTTGTAATAGGCTAAGTAAGGGCTACGGGCTCGTTTCATAATCTAATTGTACATGTGTTATGGGCTTAAGCCCAACAAAACCCGAGCCCGACCCGTAGAAGATACCTAGGCGTTTTTCCTATAGTATATATACCCCCTCTCCATATGTGGAGAGGGTTGGTTGTCTCATTTGTTTTCACACATACATGTGTAGCAATCCAAACACTCCTCTTTCTTTCTCTTTTCTTCCTTTCTTTCTCTTTGCTTATTTCGGATTATATGTGCTTATTTAGGAAGTGATCATGGTTTAGTTAGAACGTACAGAACGATGTTAATTGTGGCATGTTTAACAATCAGGCTAAATATCTCACAACATTCAATACCAAGTTGTTGAGTACTACCTTTAGCTAAAATGTGAGCCTTACACCTGCTCAAAGATCCATCGTCATGATTTGTTGAAACAACCATAGAGACCAAACAATATTGACACCAGAAGGTCTTGGAACAAGAACACGAGTATTATTTTTAATAAGTGCATTATATCCATCATACATATGCACGCCAAATTCACAAATCATATGATTCAAAAACTTCTTCGATTGTAATTGGGTATTAATAATCACCGCTTTGGAAGTGCCCATGTAATGCTTTGCACGTTTTATCCGTTGCTAATGTATATACTCATGGGCATTCTCGGGTGTTCATGTTTCTCTTTGTGCAATTTATAAATAGGTTGGGTGTTGTTAAATTCTGACTTTTTTTAAAACTCATTTAAGTTTAAAATATATATGCATTATGTGAAATTGTGTAAAGAATCAATGAGAAATGTTCATCAATTTGAAGGTAATCGTCGAATGCGCTGGGCGATGAGCCGTATGCTAATTGACAACGTGCATTTCATGATAGGATTGATACTCATAACACAGTGTATTGCAACTTTCCGTTTGCGTGGCAAGTTTGTCCTCGAAAGATGACCCAAAAACTTGGCTTGTTAATTACCTAATGCTTGTAAATATTCACACTTGAAAAAGACGTATATACTAACGGAGATCAATTTTGGAGTGCGTCTGGTAAAAACTATAATAGGAATTTATAAAAGTATCCGCAACGAAAGTGAATGAAAGGTATTTTTTATTGAAAAATAAAAGAGTATTGGAATTGAAGATAAAAAGTACTCCCTCCGTCCCATATTAAGTGTCCACAATGGAATTTTTTAAGTCTTTTTTTCTCAACTTTGACCATAAATATTTTTTTTTGTGTTATATAATATTGAACGAAAATTCTACTAACGAAAAATATATTCAAAACTCTATCCATTCATATATCTTGCATCAAGTATCATACCCCCACCACCAATGTGGACACCTGGCGCCCTAGACCTAAACCGAAATCCGCCCACCCTCTCTGCTGCTCACTCGTGCCCCTGTACCTCACTCCCCCACCCCCCCCTTCCGATCCACCCATCCCCATCTCAATATTCTTCTTTTTGTCCCCGTTATATAATATTGAACGAAAAATTTCTATAACGAAAAATATAATTCAAAACTCTATCCATTATTATCTCTAATTAGCATCAAGTATCTATATACATAAGAAGAAAAATTATTAAGGTCAAAGTTGAAGAAAAAAGATTTGTAAAGTCAAGTGGACACTTAATGTGGGACGGAGGTAGTATGTGTTAAAATGATAGAAATGAAGGGTGTTTATAAGATTTAATGTAGTAAAATGTCGGGAAAAAAGGTTTTTCTTAAGGCAGCAACAAGATTTTCGGAATTTTTAAAAGATTTAATATGAAAAAGTGGCACGCCGTGGCTATGGAACCATGCCATATAACGCTACATAGGCCTGTTTTTCCCATGTACCCTACGCGTTCTTTTCTTTTTATTTCAAGTACATAAATATTTCTAGGGAATATTTTTTTGTAACTGTAACTAACTTGACGCTTTTGCAAGTTTTGTATAGCTATATTTTCTTTTTAGCTATTAGCCTATTACACAATGTTTTGAAAACCGGGTTTTGAATCGACCTGGTCGAGTCACCGGGTAACCGGGTTACCGGTTGGACCGCCGGGTCAACCCGGTTTTCCAATATATATATATATATATATATATAGGATAAAGATCAAATAAAAATACACAAATATCCGTGAGAAGGATATAGAAAAAAGAAATTTTTTTTAAAAATTTTAACATATATTAATAGATCAAGAATTATTTTTTTTATTATATTTATTTTTTATATGAGAAGGTTAAAATAAAAAAGACAAATATTCGTGAGAAGGATAAATCAGATAAATTTTTTTTAAAAAAATTTCACGAAAAATTCCAAAATAATTCCAATTTAAATCAGGTATGTTGGTTGCATAAAACTTTTGTAAAAGAAGTTTTTCTAATTTTGAGTTTTTATACGTTTTTTTAATGCGCAAAAAAAAGAAAATTTTGTTGCACAAAAAAATTTTTGATGCAAAAATTTTTCGGACTTGTTATAGTTTGAATGCGCAATATAATTTTGATTGAAAAAGTCAAAAGAAGTTGGGTACAAAAACGAATTTTTGATGCACAAAAAACCGATTTAATGCACAAACGTTTTTTTTTAATAAAATTTTTTTGGCAAAACTATACACTTTTAGAAAAACTTCCTTTACAACTTTTTCATGCACCAACATACACGATCTTGTGGCATTTTTTCAGAATTTTTTTTGAGAAACTCTTTTAAAAAAATAAATTTTTTTTACCCTTTCTCAGAATATTTGTATTTTTTATTTGATCTTTTATCTATATATATATAATATATAATATATATATATATATATATATATATATATATATATATATATATATATATATATATATATTCAATAATTAGAAAGAAAGTATGTATATAAATAATGAAATATTCCATATATTAAGCCTAAAGACTATTTATTAACAAATATAACATGTAAAATTAAATTTCGTCCGCAATTATACAATTTAAATAAAAGATTTAATATGAAAAAGTGGCACGCCGTGGCTATGGAACCATGCCATATAACGCTACATAGGCCTGTTTTTCCCATGTACCCTACGCGTTCGTTTCTCTTATTTCAAGTACATAAATATTTCTAGGGAATATTTTTTGTAACTGTAACTAACTTGACGCTTTTGCAAGTTTTGTGTTTTCTTTTTAGCTATTAGCCTATTACATACCAAAACTCTTAAATTTCAATTATTTGTTGTATTATGTGACCCGCCAAGCAGTAGAGTTTTTTAGTTAGTATTTCAATTTAGTTTCCCAAACAAATTCATACGAGCTCTCCACCTCAGCATGTTATAACAACACTAGGTGTGGTGGCTAAAGGCGGTTTCGTCATTCTAGCAGCATCTCAACATCTCACTTTTCACATTTACACACCAAAATACTTTCTCACTACTGGCTCCAGCCATTTCTTCCTATTGGGACCCATCATTTTATTTTATTTTTCACTTTTTTAAAATTCATAAAAACAAAAATAAAAGTTACAATGCGAAAATAAAAAACATACGAAAAGAATTAAAAACAATACGATAATATAAAAATACATTAAATTATCAATAAACTAATTTTCTTGTTGATGTCGTCGTCAAAGATGCTCCATAATATTTTGTTGAAGACTTTCGTGTGTTTGTTAATCATGTAAATCTTTCGATTCCTCCGTTAAACAGTGTGTCTCTCGATCCAAGTACGTTGTATATTTTGTTGCGTGTAATATACAATTTATTGAAGTCACTTATCGTAAACTTTTGATCTTTTAAAAAACATATTATGCAATATGATGCAAATGTACATGATTCTTCGTAGCTTGTTGATAGTTTAAGCACACACCAATTGTTATATAATTCCCCAACCTCCTTGGTGAACACCAAAACTCGTTAAACATCCTTTTTTGCACCTTCTTGATGCCTTTTAATGTGTTCATGTTTCTGATCTCGTGCCACCGTAAATGATTTGACAAAACTTGCCCACTGTGGGTAAATCCCGTCAGCTAGGTAATACCATTCATCATATGTAACTCCATTTAATTCAAAAGAAGCCACATGGACAAGTCTTTAATAAGGTCGCCGAATAACGAAGAATTGTTTAAACCGACAAGATCATCATTCGCACCCGCTACTCAAAAAATGCATGCCAAATCCACAAATTGTAAGAGGCAACAGCTTCAAGCATTATAGTTGGATATTTTTATCACCTCATCCAAACTGCCCGTGCCATGATTTCGAATAGTTAGTCCATTCCCATACATACAATCAATGTTGCATATAAAATTTGAATGTCATTAAAGTCCAACTTCCTAAAAAAACTCAGGCATAAACAAATCAATGACACACATCGTAAAAATATTTAGACAATCACGTGCACAATGTTCTCATATTTATAAATATTCATCAAATGCATCAGGTGTTGTGTCGTATGTCAATTGGACGTACATTTCATTACAACGCTAAAACCTATTTGAACCGTACAATCGGCTCGGACTTTAAAGAATTGAAAATGCTCGAGAAGAGGATCGTAAGTATAAGTTTCAATACCTTTGACTGTTTCTAAAATATAGTTTCCTTGTCATACGATATTTTTTTCTAAAATAGTACGTCGGATATTTTGGATTATCAATAAAATAGTCAGCCAACAAACGTGCTTCAACAACATCATGTTCACGATATATTGGATTAAGCGAAAGTGAACTTTCATCTTGTTGTTGTTGCAACGAATGGTGATACTCATAAGATTTCGTCAACAAGAAAATGTCATCTTGATCATCGACATCGGATGAACCACAAAAAGAATCATCACTCGGATTCATGGTTACAAGAATATGTTTTTTTTTAGAGATCGAATATGTGGCTTTTTGTATATAAAGTTGTGTGAGAATGGTTAAATGGGGTAATATATATAGAAAGGTGGGATTTTTTTTTTTTGAATTTTGAAAAATTCTTATACACTCCACCAACGGTTACTTTCTTTAAAAATAAACAAAAATTAAACGTCACATTTTTGCAATTTAACGCAGCGCAAAGTTTTTGCGGCGCCAAATGGTGTTTCACGTGAGAAATGACGCAGCATTTCGCCACCATACCGAGTGCTTTAACAAGTCGTGAATTTTCTTTGACCGTACCACTCGACACTTTGGCTACTACCTGAATCATATTTCTTGAAAAACGATTATAATAAGTTTCATATTAATTCATAAATTCATCTTATCATTTTATTCTTACAAAACCTACTCGTTTTACATCTGAATACGTACATGTACTCATTCTCCGCCCACCTCCAGTCGACAAAACACTATATCCGGCAACACAGGTTCAGTTTTGGCACTACGCGTCTGCTTAGTTAGATTTTTACATTTGTAAGTTTTGCATAGTTGTGGGTACACCAGTTCAGGTACGGCGAGTGAGTGTTGTTGAGGATGAAATGGTCAATGGGGAGTAAGAAGTACGTAAAAACGTAGACGGTTACGGGCTCCTTAAAATTTGAAGAAGTACGGTTATATAACAACAAAAGAAAAAGATAGCTACACAACACTTTAAAAATATAAAACTCAATTACATTTTCAGATAATTATTATCTCATAGCTTTGATTTACTAACATAATTTAACTGGTCTTAAGTCATTAAAATTTGCATTAATCATGTAGTATGGGGTAGAGACATGAAGTTTGAGTTGAATCTTCTCACCACATGACATTCTTTCTACGCTTTGCATCTAATGTAGCATCAAACAGGAAATGTATAACCATTGCTCATATGCTTCTTAAATTGTAGCCAAATTTGAACTCTAATAAGTCCCCACCTAGCTACAACACCTACTTTTAACATTATCATACACACACCAAAATGTGTTTTGCTGCGTGTATGTACCATAAAAGATACATATGATCATCAATGTGAAATTAAATATATAACATATTCAGAAGCATATACAAGAACATGTGAAAAAATAGCAATTATGTTTTCTTTTTTCATACGGGAATAACATCAGAAATATCGCATTGTTCCTTCTGAATTTAAGACCCTAAATCTAGCAATTCGTAGGTTCACTCATTATTGCTCTAGAAACACAATATTAACACTAATTGATTAGTTACATTATACTACTTACCTTGCTAACCACAAATTGAGGTAACACTAATGATGACGATGGCGAGGATGAAGAGGACGGAAAGTTTGGCACAAAGGTCTCTAGGTAATCCGTTTGAGTGCTTGTGGACGGGTTTAAATCGTGTGAGTTTATAGCTTGTGGGATGATATTTGTTGTCAAGTTGATATTATTTGTTTGGTCACCTAACTTAAATGGGATTATGGAAGGGTTATGATCCGAGTTTTGGCCTAGGATGAGGTCATAATTCTCCGGTTTTAGGATAGGAGTTTAAAAACTCCATTGTGGGAAACTGGTTATCAAACATTGAAGAAGAATTGACTATAAATGATTGTGGAAGAGGAGGGAGATCAGGAGTAGGATCAACATCAAAGCATTTATCAAGATTGATCACATGTGGTTGACTAGTGGCCCTTGGTGGTTCATGGACATGGTGATCTTGATCATGGATTATATGAGATTGATACGGGCTTATCACAATAGGGCTTGCATCAAATAGACCATCATAATATTGATGGTCACCACCTAACTGAACATGAATGTTGGTGGTTTTATGGTTGGGAAAAGTGGTGATAAGATGATGACTAGATAAGTGGCTATGAGCAAGAAGCTTCTTTTTGATGCTTGAGTTCCAAAAGTTCTTAACCTCATTATCCGTTCGTCCTGGTAAATGTTTTGCAATTTGCGCCCATCTGTATATCCAAAGCAAACTTATATCAGATAATTAGAACACCTACGTTAGCAAATCTATACTCCAGATCCGAAAAATTAAAGTTGTTTCCGTTATACCTATTTCCAAGAATTCGGTGTAAGTCGACTATGAGATTGGCTTCTTGCGACGAAAAGCTTCCTCGTTTTAAATCCGGACGTAAATAATTAATCCATCTCAATCTGCAACTTTTGCCACATCTTTGGAGCCCTACTTCAAAAATATACGTAAAGATTGACAAGTTAATGATTTTCAAAACACACACAATAACAAATAAACATAAGGATAAAAACCCATAATCCAGATCTGATATTACTTTCACACGCACACACGAAAGGACGTACTTTTGTAAAAGCTAAGATATATGTGCATGACGAGTGAAAGATTCAATTTTTCATGTCAAGGAGGGAGATCACTGAGAATATATCTTCACAAAAATACACACATCTAGATCAATACATAGTAACATAGGTTTACATTACCTAATCCGTTAACCAGAATTATAGGGTTTAAACCTCACTAACTACACATTTAAGCGGCCAAGGAAGGTCAGAAATGGTCACAGGATACATCGGTTAAGCCGAGAACATATGAGTCAAAGACTCGCCCCCTCGGACAAACCTAACCACGGAAAAACCCTCTATCCATTTTGTAAAAATGATCTTAACACAATTTGTTACAGTCTTTATAAATATTTTTGTTTAACATAGAGAAAGAAAGAGAGAGAGACCAGCAAGCTTAGGAACCGAACTCCAACAGCCATGACCATGAGAAGTAATGTAGTTAATGAGTTTCTCATCTTCTTCAGGTGACCATAAACCTCTTTTCACTTTTTGTTTGTTGCAGCATGTATGTCCTCCTCCATGTCCCATCTCTAGGTTTTTTTCTTAGAACTAATTAAGAAGAGTGCATACAATGATGAGCTAGGAAGAAAAAGTCAGCACGACATGCATATGATATGATAAAGTCAATTTGATTTGGTGATGATATCAAACTGAGTGAAGTGCATAAAGATGTTCGTAAGCAATATTTCTTTGTGTGTGTGAGAGAGAGAAATGAGCATGACTTGTGGTAGTAGGAGCATGAGTTGTTTCTTCTCCTTATATTAGGGTCCTACTTTTGTCTTCTTACAGCAAGGGTTATTACAGTACTTCTTTTACATACGGAGCATTTTGTTTTTGAATGACAAATAGTTTCAAAAAAGATACTACTAGCTAGGTGCAAAAGCAAAAAAAAAAAAATTGAAACGGCGAATTTTTATTAAACAAAAACTAGCAAGACGTTAGACAAAAGCAAATGAATTTAGATAATGTTAAAAGATTTGTTTGTTTTTTCATTTGTTAACACAAAAGTTACCTATCCATGTGACTTTTAAATTACAACTTAACACCATTAGTTAAAGATGGATAGGATCCTCTAATGAATTTTTCTCATGTTAGACTAATTAAAGAAAAATAAATTAACTAATGGGGCCATTAATAACTAAAATATGAGATTCATTAGATTGCTCACTTCATATGTTAACTTGAGAAGAACGTGAGAGATTTGAAAATGAGAGAATCTTCATCCGTTAATATAAAGTACAATGATTCTGAAAACCATAATCGAGGCAAAAATCATTTTGCTATTATCCATGTGAATAACCCTTCAACTTCTTTATTTTCTAATCCAATCACAGATCCTGATTCAGTGTCTTAATCCGCACATATCCCCACCACTTTTATCGATTTTAGTGTCAAATCCAGTTTTTTCCCAATTTCGAAACCCTAATTGAATTGTAGTGTTTTTTCGAAGATGAGATCTAAACGGAATAAAAAGATTCCTAGTAATCTTGAGGGATTTGTGCTTAGTACTAATTCGAAAGTCAAAAACACTGTTACTAAGGATGGTGATATGGGTTTTGTAATGGGTAAAAATGGTAATGGTTTAGATTTCAATAGTAGTAGAAGGGATAATGTTGAAAGGGAATCTAGTATAAGCAGGGATGCTAGTGTAAAAAGGGATGGTTATGGTGATAAACAAAAGGATGATGAAGGGTTTGTGGAAGATTTGAATGGGCCCCAGTTTCCATCAATTAATAACACGCCTAAGAACTGTTTAGGTGAGGAAATTGGCATTAACAAACAGGAGAATGGCATTAATAGACAGGAGAGTGGAGAGAATAGTATGGAATCAGGGGAGAAGAATAAATCAGGTAATGAGAATAACAAAAGGTTGGATGATACTGTTAAAAGTGGTGATTGGAAAGAGGATAAGACTGTAAAGGACAATACTGGTTTTTTGAGGTATGCTGATGTTGTGAATATTAATAAAGTGGAAAACAAATTGTTTGTGATTGAGACTGAAAAGGATGAAAATGAGGTTGAGATTGTGATGTTAAATGATGAAATCATTGAACAAGGGTGTGAAAAATGGAGGAACACAGTATGTGGTTTTTTTGTGGGTTGTCAGGTGTCATATAATGAAGCCAGATACCATTTGAGGAGAATGTGGAGTAGCTTTGGATTCATTGATTTGATGATTAATGGAGGAGTTTATTTCTTTAAATTTCATGGTGAAAATGGGGTGGATGAGGTTATTAAGAATGGTCCTTGGATGGTGAATAACAAACCATTGTTTGTGCAGAAGTGGAGGGTTGGGATGAACTTAGATAGGACAGAACCTAGTAAATTGCCAGTATGGGTGAAAATGTACAATATTCCTATGGAGGCATGGAGTATTAAAGGTATCAGTGCTCTGGCTAGTAGCTTGGGGAAACCATTAATGATGGATGATATTACTGCTAGAATGAGTGCAAAATGGGAAGGTAGACTTGGATTTGCTAGGGTTCTGGTGGAAATTGATGCAGGGAATGAATTAAAGAGTGAAATTGTAGTAAGGTAAGGGAATGACTATCATGAGAAATTTACAAGACATGTTCAAGTTGAATTTGCTTGGAAGCCACCTTGCTGCTCCTGTTGTAAGGTGATTGGACATGATGATGCTAAATGTTTGAAGAAAGTAAAAGATAACAATGAGAGAAAGAATGCTACTGTTAATGCCCCTGTGGAAAGTGAATTTATACTTGTTCAGAATAGGAGAGTGAATCATGTAAGGAATTTTGTACAGAATAGGTGGAATGGACAGAGGGGAGGATATGTCAATCAGAGATTTGCAAATAATCAAAAGGGATACCAAAGAGCTAGGGACAACACCATTAGGGGAGAGTATAGGAAGAAGCAAAATGTTACACCTGAAACTCATAGTACAAATGATGCCAATAA
Organism: Tanacetum coccineum; assembly: GCA_026074375.1. NCBI lineage: Eukaryota > Viridiplantae > Streptophyta > Magnoliopsida > Asterales > Asteraceae > Tanacetum > Tanacetum coccineum. The sequence goes on from BQNB010034545.1 coordinate 37,380, forward strand.
GGATAATATCAAGGGTAAAGAGAAGTGTAATAATGGAGATAATGGAGAGAGTAGTGGGAGTGGAAATAGTATGCAAATTAATGGTACTCATATTAGGAGAAAGGAAGCAGAGATTGGTTTTACTCTTGTAGAACCAATGACTGATGGCAGTAATCTATCTCCTAGCATTGAAATGAGGAAGGTGGTAGATGAATTTATGTATAAGGAGAATGAAGGAATTTTGGGAGATAATAAGGATTGGAGCTTAGAGATGAGAAGATATTATAGGGACAGAAAAGAGCTTTTTGATGCAGCTACAGAGAATGATAAATAGGAGAATGTGATCAGTAATAAGAATGATGGGAATGAATGTGACAAAAGGAATGAGGAAGGCAGAGGGGACAGTAATGTCCTTGGATAGTTGTTTTTTCACTATCCAGTAGTTAGTTAGAGTAGATAGTATAGAATTAGTTTAGGTGTGCTGTGTGTTTTGTGTGAAAAATAGACAGAGTTAAAATGTTAGGAAAAAAATAGAGTTGGTGAGATAAAAAATAGAAAGAGAGTTGTGTGCTTTAAAAACAGACAGAGAGATTTGGTAAGGAAAAGAATTAAGAGAGTTGGCAAGATGAAAAATAGAAAGAGAGCTATGATATATAAAAATAGACAGAGTGAATTGGTGAGTAAAAGAATTGAGAGAGTTGGTGAGATTATAAACAGAAAGAGAGTTGTATGTTAGAAAACAGACAGAGTGAATTTGGGAGATAAAAGAATAGCGAGAAGTGGTGAGTTTAAAAACAAAAAGAGAGTAATCAAAAACAGACAGAGTTAATTGTGAGAAAAAGAATTGAGAGAAAGGTGAGTAAAAACAAAAAGAGAGGACCCTAGTTTAGGATGGATTTTAAATTGGCAGTATGGAATATTAGGGGTATGAGTACCTCTGACAAGCAGAAAGAAGTTAGGGATTTGATTAGTGGAGAAAAATTGCAACTATGTGGCATTGTTGAGACACACATTAAGTATAATAATCTGCAGAAAGTTGGGGAAAAAGTCTTTGGAAACTGGGAATGTGATAATAATGGGGAAGATAATAGCAAAGGATGTAGGATTATGGTTGGATGGAATCAAAATAAATTGAGGGTATGGGTGATAGCTAAGGCAAGACAGTTTATGTTCTTACTAGTAGAAACATGGTGCCATAAGATTAAATTTTTTTGCACTGTAATTTATGCTAGTAATTCACCTATTGAAAGAAGGAAATTATGAAGAGATTTGGGAGCACAGAAAGTGATTACAAATGGGGTTCCATGGGTAATACTAGGAGATTTTAATGTCACTATGAAGATGGATGAACAATCTTATGGATGTTCTAGGATTTCTAATGATATGAATGAATTCAGAGAGTGTATTGGGGATATTGAAGTGGAAGATATCTTAAGTTCTGGATTTCAATTTACTTGGACTAAAAGCTTAAAAAATCCCAACTGCAAGACCTTGAAAAAACTGGATAGGATCATGATTAATGAAATCTTCTTGGAAAAGTACTCTCAAGCACATGGTGTGTTCTTACCTTACCTGATATCTGATCACTCACCAGCAATTCTCAGAATCCCTAATGCAGTGAATGCTAAAAAGAAAGCTTTTGGATTCTCTAACTTTGTTATTGATAAGAGAGAATTTTTACTAATAGTAAGAGATGTTTGGCAAGTGGAAATAGAGGGGTTTATAATGTACCAAGTGGTGAAAAAATTAAAGTTAATGAAGGCAAGATTAAATCATCTGAGTTGGCAAAATGGTGATGTGTTTGATAGGGTCACAAAGCTTAAGGAACAACTGAAGAGTGTACAACATGAAGTTGATTGTAATCCCCATAATGAAGTAATTAAAACAAAGAGTTGTAAAGTACTCAATGACTACAATGAAGCTAGAAGAGATGAGAAAAGCCTACTTATGCAGAAAGCTAAAGTTGAATGGTTAAAAAGTGGAGACATGAACACTGCCTTTTTTCATAAAATCATTAAAGGTGGATTGCATAAGGGGGGGTTGATGTCTATCTGTAATGAGCAGGGTAAAAAATTTGAGAATGATAGAGTTGCTGAACAATTTTTCAAGCATTTCCAAGCCTTTCTTAGAAGAACAGATGAGGTGGATGATTTTGCTAGATGTAATATAAATTTCCCAAAACAAGTGTCTCATGAGGAAGCCAACAGAATGATTAGAGGTATTAGTAATGTTGAGATCAAAAATGCCATGTTTGAGATTGAGGATTCAAAGGCACCAGGTCCTGATGGATTTACTGCAAGATTTTACAAATCAGCATAGAGTATTATTGGGAGTGATGTTTGCAAAGCTATCCATGAATTCTTTCACTCTGGTAAACTGCTAGGTGAGGTAAATGCAACATTAATCTCACTTGTTCCTAAAATCCAAACACCAAATAAGGTATATTACTTTAGGCCCATTGCTTGTTGCAATGTTCTATACAAGTGTATAAGTAAAATCATTACCAATAGATTAAAAAGGGTTCTGAGTGACTTGGTTGATGAAAATCAGAGTGCCTTTATAGTTGGAAGACATATTACTGACAATATTCTTCTAGCACATGAATTATTCAAAGGCTACAATAGAAAACAAAGAGTTAAGAAAGTTTCATTTAAGATTGACTTGCAAAAAGCTTATGACACTATTAATTGGGATTTTTTAAGAAGTGTATTATTGAAATTTGGATTTCCTGTGAAGATGGTGGAATGGATTATGATGTGTGTGTGTAGTACTAAGTTTTCTATCAGCATTAATGGAGATAGAGAAGGATATTTTAAGGGTGGTAGAGGATTGAGACAGGGGATCCTATGTCCCTTTATTTGTTTACAATTGTTATGGAAGTTTTCAATCCTATTATGAAAAAGAATGCTAATAGTGTCTCTTTTAAATATCATCAAGGGTGTAAAAGACTAAAAATTACTCACGTGTGCTTTGCTGATGACCTTTTAGTTTTTTGCCATGGTGATATACAATCAGTGTCTGCTATAAAATGTACCTTGGAGGAATTTAGTAAGTATTCTGGGTTGAAAGCCAATATGGGGAAGAGTAATGTGTTCTTTAGTGGTATGAATGATGTTGAACAACAAGTAATTCTTGATTTAATCCCTTTTGCTGTTGGAAGACTGCGTGTTAAGTACTTGGGAGTTCCATTGATTACTAAAAAGATCACTAAGGCAGACTGTAAACCTATGATTGAGAAAGTCAAGAATAGGGTATCTGATTGGAGAAACAAAGTGTTGTCTTATTCTGGGAGACTTGAATTGATTGCTTCTGTTCTTAGTTCTATGTAGATTTATTGGGCATCAGTTTTTCTTTTACCTAAAAATGTCATTGATGAGATTAATAAAGTACTTAAGGGCTTTCTATGGTGCAATGGGGATCTTACTAGAGGTAAGGCCAAAGTTTCATGGAAGTGCATATGTAAGCCCAGGGATCAAGGTGGTCTTGGAATTAAGGATTTGCAAGTTTAGAATGAAGTTCTGCTTATTAAACAACTGTGGAATGTGGCTAGTAAAAAGAATACTCTATGGGTCAAATGGATAACTACTGAAAAACTCAAAGGCAGGAGTATATGGGAAGTCTCTGCAGATAGTAATAGTAGTGCTGGATGGAAAGATTTGCTTAGACTAAGAGATAGAGTCAAAGTCCATCTAATTTGGAAAATTGATAATGGTGAAACTGTCAATGCTTGGTCTGATAAATGGGATACTCTAGGCCCCATATGTGACATTGTGTCATATAGAGATATTCATGAGGCTGAGTTATCTTCTAATACTAGTGTGGCACAGTTAGTTTCTACTAATGGAGGTAACTGGCCAGAAGGATGGAGTGAAGAATATCCTGAGTTAAAAAGCATAAGATTACCAGAATTGCAAAATGGGTCTATAGACAGAACAGTTTGGGTTGACAACAATGGAATTGAGAGGGTGTTTGGGACTAGATATGTATGGGAAGATATGAAGTGTACTGAAGGAAAAGTACAATGGCATCCTTTAGTATGGTTTAGTAAGAGTACCCCAAGGCACTCTTTTGTTCTTTGGATGGATTTGCTAAATAGACTTATGACACACGATAGAGTTTCCAAGTGGAAAGATAGAGTTGATATGTAATGTGTTTTCTGCAAGAAATGTGCTGATTCAGTAAAACATTTGTTTTTTGAATGTGAAATACCCTGTGAGATTTAGGAAAGAATGCAGGGATTGCTAAATGTCAAACTTTCACATTACTAGGAGATTATGGTGGAAGAGATGGTAAGACTCCCTAATAACTACAATGTATGGAGCATTCTGAGGAGGTTAGTACTTGGAGCTGTTGTATACTATATCTGGCAGGAACGAAACTCAAGGATTTTCATGAAAGAGAATAGAGATGTGAATACATTAGTACAAATCATTAAAGAGAATGTGAGACTTAAGCTAGCTGAGTTTGAGGTTAAAGAATCCAAAGCAGTAAAAGAAGCTGAAAGAATCTGGAATGTGAAGTTCAAGAAGAAAGCAAGAATTTAGTTGTCTGATAGTATTGAGATATCTCAAGTGTATGCCTGATAGTTTTGTGTTTATCCGATAGCTGGTTTGGGCTTGTCCGAATTCAGTTGTGTATGTTTGTAAAACAGCTTGTTTCTTAATAAAATTCACCCTTTTTACAAAAAAAATGTATTTGTTTATTTTCTCCTTTGTTAATTTTTAGTGACCCTAAACATTACATGAAAAAAAATTGGTTACACAGAATTTGTACAAATTGGCTAGGTTAAGATAACATAGATTCATGGCTCATTCGAATTGGAATTAAAGTTTCCAACCCTTTGTTAGAATCCAAGAATACTATGAGGGTTTAACCACTTCGCTAAGAGTGTTTTCGTAGAAAGTTAGAGTCAAAGAAAATACGGTACCAGTATCTCGGATGATCGATGTTTGATCAATGGCCGCATTAAAACATGCATGACCATTTCACGAAGCTTTTTAGAGGATCACCGAGTCCTTCGAAGTAATATAGGGAAGGAAATTGGTCTCTTATTTTTGGAGATTGGTCTCTTGAAAATGCTAAGAACCTTTGTCGTATTTTGAGATGCTTTTATATGGCATCCGGTTTGAAAATCAACTTCTCAAAATGCAAATTCTTTGGCGTTGGGGTCCATTATGATGAAACTCAGTCACTTGCTTCAACTCTTAATCTCCAACCCTCTTCGCTTCCTTGCACTTATCTTGGACTTCCTCTTGGTGCCAACATGAACAAAGGTTATAATTGGAAACCCATTATTGAGAAGTTTCATAAGACACTCACCGCTTGGAAAGCTAAAACCCTTTCATATGGTGGTAGACTCACTCTCATCAAGTCGGTTCTAGGTGCACTTGGTACTTACTTCTTCTCCGTCTTTAAAGCTCCTAAGTATGTGATCGACTACTTAGAGAAATTAAGGCGTAATTTCTTTTGGGGCGGTTCATTGGATTCTAATAAGTTAACATGGATTTCTTGGAAAAAAGTTTGTTCTCCTTCCTCTTGTGGGGGACTTGGAATAGGTAGCCTCCTTGCATCCAACCTGGCCATGTTGGTCAAATGGCGGTGGCGATTTTATACAGAACCTGATGCCCTTTGGAGACGTGTTATTAGTTCTATACATGGTTCTCATGGGGGTCTTGATCCTGATTACCCGTCTCCTTGCACAAAAATGAGCACCTGGAAATGCATTATAGGGCTTAAAAGTTCTCTTTTGAATCTTAATGTCAACCTGGATTCTATTTTTACAATAAAAGTGGGGAATGGCAACTCATTTGCTTTCTGGAATGACAAATGGTATGGAGATCAAAAATTTAAAACATTATTCCCTCGGTTGTACTCCCTGGAAACTATGAAAGATTGCAAAATAGTAGATCGCTGCAACAATCACAATGGGCCTTTTACTAGGACTTGGCAATGGAGAAGGTCCATAAGAGATGGTGAAGAAAAACAGCAATTGTGTGGGCTTCTCAATACTCTCCAACACTTCGACCTTTCTTCATCTTCTGATTGTTGGGAATACACTTTGGCCACCTCAAGAAACTACTCTGTTTCTTCCTTCAGAAGGTATATCGAAGAAAGAACTTTGCTCTCTGTTGCTGATCCTATACGTTGGAATAGATTGATCCCAATCAAACTTAGCATTCATTCATGGAGAGTAGCTATTGATCGTCTGCCCACACGGTGCAATCTTGATAGTCGCGGAATTGATCTCGACTCAACGCGATGCCCTATTTGTGATGATGCACTTGAAACTTCACTCCATCTTTTTGTCAAATGTGATTTTTCCAAATCGATTTGGGAGTGGGTCACCAAATGGTGGGGCTTTGATGATTATCCGAAGTCCTTAGCTGATCTTATTTCATGGGTTGATTCGACCGACCTCCCTAGTAGCTCAAAGACCTGTTTTGATGCGGTGATTCAAACCACATTGTGGTCAATTTGGAGGTTTCGTAACCGGACTTTTTTGACTCAAAGCCCCCGAGAAAAGAAACAATTGGAAACGACATTTTAATCCATTCACACACTTGGATTTCTAGTAGGAATAGGAGGAAACTTAATTTGGTTTTTTTTTTTGAACGGCGAATTTTATTAAAAGAAAACACTAGCAAGAAGCTAGAACATTACAAGGACACAAGGTGAGGATTTTTTAACCAATCCACCCAACTAAACGTAGCTTTACATCTATAACGACACCAAAAGAAAGACGAGAGCACTAGATCATCAAAAATATTCGCCTTGGAAGAAGGAACAACGCCAAAAATCTTCTTATTCCGAAAAGCCCAAATGAACCACCATAGACCATAACACACCCCTTCTAATAATCTTTTATGCTTAGAAGGCAGCCGTAAATTAGTTATCCAAGAAATCCACTCATCAAAAGAATCAAGCTCCATGTAACTCACATCCCACCAAATACAAACCCTCCGAAAAATAGCTCTAACAACACTACAATTAAAGAACAAATGTTTCGAAGATTCAACACCCGTCTCGCATAGAGGACATAGAATAGAAGGGATATCTATACCTCTACGTGAAATGTTCCACCGAGTCGGTAAACCATTTATACGCACCTTCCAAGCGTGAACATTGACTTTAATAGGCACTTCTTTAATCCATCTTGTTTTGGAAGAAATATCTGGTAATCTATTGTTGTCAATATACCTTCGCGCCGAAGCAACTGAAAATTCCCCCGACCCATTTAAATCCCACGACCACCTATCCTCCGATGGACTTAACATCACTCCCTCCAAACTGTCCAAAAGATGATCCCACTGTTCGGATTCAATGCCACTACGCGGCATCCTACGCAAAGAGGAAGATAAAGAAGTCTGCTCAAATTTGAAAGCTACCGAAATGTGTTTGTTTACCTCAAGCGCATAAATGCGTGGAAAAACCTCTTTCAATCGCTGCTCCCCCCTCCACCGATCCTTCCAAAAAGAAGTATTCGACCCATTCCCTATCTTCTTATGCATCATACTTATAAGATCAATTCCATGAGAAGCTAACCTATCCATTTCTTTAATAATATCGCACCAAATCGACGTATGTCCGACATTCCCAGCTCTACCAATCCTACCATCAACTCCATGTATAGCATGAATGACCCTAACCCATAACGAGTCACTTTGATTAAAAAATCGCCAAACCCATTTAAACATTAACGCTCTATTAAGCGCGAATAAACTAGATACACCAAGACCTCCTTTCTCCTTTGACGTCAAGACTTTATTCCAACTAACCCAAATTGACCTTTTACTATCAAGATCATTGCCATTAAAAAAGTGACACCGGATTGATTCCATACGTTGTAGAACCAACATAGGAACCTTAAAAATAGACATATGATAAATAGGCATAGAACCAAAAACCGCTTTAAGAAGAGTGAGCCTACCTCCAATAGACAAAGTTTTCATCTTCCATTTAGAAAGTCGATTCACCATTTTGTCGATAACCTCATCCCATGATTTAATCCGAGACATACATCCCCCTACTTTCGAGCCAAGAAAAGAAAACGGAGTATTAAGAATGCCACAACCAATATGTCTCGTAACTTCTTCGACCTTCTCTATCGAAACCGCTAACCCCATGAGTTTACTTTTACTAAGATTAATACTAAGACCCGAAGCCCGTTCAAAACACTTTAACATATACATTAAAGTATCAATATTCCGCTTACTCCATTGACCCATGAATATAGCATCGTCCGCATAAAACATATGAGATAAAGTCATAGAAGAGTTAATCTTGATACCATTAAACATACCCGCATCCTCCACTCTTTTAAAGGACAAATGAAGACTCTCCATAACCAATATAAATAAGAAAGGAGATAACGGATCACCTTGTTTTAAGCCTTTATAAAATTGAAATTCCTCCGTCGTACTTCCATTTACTAAAACCGAACCACGAGAAGATCGAAGGCATTCTTGTATCCAACCACACCATTTAGCACCAAAGCCAAAACGATTTAAAACGTCTCCTAAGAAATCCCAACGAACGGAATCATAAGCCTTTTCAAAATCAATCTTGAAAATAAACGTTTGTTTTTTTTTCGCTTTACACCATTGAAGAACCTCGTTGAGAATGAGCGGACCGTCTAGAATTTGTCTATCCGCCACAAAAGCCGATTGAACCTCACTAACTAAGTCACCCAACACACCAACAAGCCGATTAGCCAAAATTTTCGCAATAATTTTATATAAGCTCCCTATAAGACTAATTGGACGAAAGTCCTTAACCAATTTAGCATCCGGAATCTTAGGGATCAAAGCAATAAACGACGCATTACAACCTTTAGGAAAATTACCGGAAGTAAAAAAATGTTGAACCGCCGCCACTACATCCTTTTCAATTAAAGACCAATATCTTCTAATGAAACCAAAAGTAACTCCATCCGGTCCCGGAGATTTATCAATCCCACAATCCCACACCGCCCGCTTAATCTCTTGGTACGAAATATCACCTTCCAATTCATTTTTTTTCAGCTCACTAATCGTACGAGGAAAATCAATATTGATCACTGGACGAATACGACGAGGCTGCTGGAACCGAGTACTAAAATGCTCCAAGAACTCCTTTTTAACCATAGCCGGATTATCGATCCACATACCATCTTTTAAGACTCCACGTATACCAAGTTGATTACGTTTCTTATTTAAAATCCCATGATAAAACTTTGTATTCTCGTCTCCTTCTATCGCCCATTTTATCTTAGCTTTTTGCGCCGCCTCCAAATTATCCACTTTCTCCGCTTCTTGGATGTCTTTAATGATCTCCATTCTTTTATATAGAATATCATCCGTAGCATTGCCTTGGTCAATAACAATTTCCAAGTCATGGAGATCTTTTTTAAAAGCCCTTTTTTTACACTTATTAGATTGTCTCTTCCCATTCCACTCACGAATACACTTTTTGAGAAATTTCATCTTATACATCAAGTACAACATAGGATTTACCTCAACGATTGGACATTCACACCAAGCTTTCGAAATCATCTCTTCAAATCCGTCTATCTCGAACCAATAATGATACATCCTAAAAGGGATAGGGCCATAATCATGGGAAGAATCACGCAACATAATAGGTCTATGATCCGATAGGTACCTATCCAACGTTAAAGCCGAAAAGTTAGGATTCACACCCAACAAGCCTTCCGACATAAGAAACCGGTCTAGCTTACTCATCTTCTTAGCGGATCTATGACACCAAGTGAAAGAACAACCTCCAAGGGGGATCTCTTGAAGATTTGCTTGCAAAATAAATCTATTAAAAGCATCCGCGCCATGAGCATGAAATAACGAGCCAAATCTTTCATTCTTGAATCGAACCTCATTAAAATCTCCCATAACGATCACCTCCCCGTCCCATTTACTAATCACATGAACCAAATAATCCCAAAGCATTTTCTTTTCGGCATATTCTTGAGGAGCATACACCGAAATAATCAAAAGATTTACACCACTACATAACCAAGACCCGCTAATCATAACAAAATAATCGGAAATCGTAGAATTGTTTTTCTTAAAAGCCGACTTCTCCCACACACATAAAATGCCACCCGAATTACCAACCGCCGGACTATACACATACTCAAAAGCATAGTTACCCCAACAACATTTAACATCAATCAAAGAAATATCCTCCATCTTGGTCTCTTGTAAGGTAAGAAAATTCACCTTATGAGAAACACAAATCTCCTTAACCCAATCTTTTTTGGCCTTAGGGTTTAGGCCTTGAACGTTAAGAGAAACCATATTCATTTAAAAACCTCTTTTCCTCCTTGAATTTCAATTATTTCTTCAATATTTTTCATACATCCTTCCATATTGTAACCCATCGTCTTTCCCACCTTGATCAATTCCTCCATAACAGTTAATAACGAACCCCCCGTCCTTTTAATTTCTATCTTGTTGCTTTTCCTTGAACCAATAGAAACCGATTCCCCTTTTTCGTTGTCAGACCCGCTGCCTTCATTATTACCCATAGACTTCTTATCACACTCAACTTCTGTTTCGTCACAAGGAGTAAATCCAGGAGGAAATGGAATACTCACTGTTTCATTCGACTTATCCATTTTCTCCTCCACATTTCTCTTTTTATTCAATAGCGAATATAGCTCAAAAGGATCAAGAGAATTATTAACATCAAAATCATTACCTTTCTCTTCAGCTTGCACATTCACATCTTCCTTCACCGAGTCTGGAACCATACTAACGTTATTATCCCCTTCCTTCTCTACATCACTACCATCAAAGTCTTCCTTAATAAAACCTACGGATTGCTCGTCTTCCGATTCGCTATTATCTTCCTCTTGTTCATCAAAATCAGGAATCCATCCCATGGTTTCTTTTGCTCTCACCGAAAATCTCTTCCCTTTATGAATGATTTTGAACGTTTCGAGTATGTTTGATTTTCCAGTAGTAAGAATACACAACCTCTTACTATACAAACACCCTTCATCTAATTTCTCCAAATAAAGAATCTTACCCCATTTGCCGCAATCCTATTAACGTACTTTCCGACCATAATTTGAGAGGTATTCCTTCAATGTCTACCCAAGTGATACGTTCATCAATAACAAACTCTTTGGACGCTTGTATGAGTAGAGAAAACCATGATGTCGCGCCTAAGCACGACTGAAACTTAGCTTTAGTATCTTCCGTTTTAAAACCAATCATGATCCACATACCTCCCATATACCTTAAATCAATGTCATCGAAGCCTTCATTCCCCAATACCATTCTCATATTATCAAAACTGCTGAATTCTTTAACTTTACCAAGCAAACCTAATGAGTAATCCAGTTGGTTAAGACATGACTCATCAAGAAGTAAAGCTGGTTCACACGCTTCTGTCGATTTTGTATCCCCATTAACAACATTAACATAAGACCTTTTGTCCGTTCTACGTCCATTATTCGAATTGGCTTCTGTTTTTTTAGGCACATAATTACCATTCTGATGCGTATATCCACCACTATTAACAGCAGGAGGTCTCTGAAACCTAGCGACGTTCGCGTGAAGATGATGACTCCCCATCCATAACGTACACAAATTGCTAACCAAACGGTCTACATCATATACTCTAATAAATCGAACGAAGCCATATCTCTTACCCGCCTTCGACTTTCTATCCGGGATGAATGCATCAACCACTTGACCGTATTGTTTACAAACATTCCATAAATCCTTTGCCTTAGCGTGATCCGGAAAATTTGTAACGAAAATAGATGTCGAAATCTTTTGTACCTCTTCCTCTTTGGAAATAGCCACCATGTTACCAACTTACCAAACAAATAAAAAAATAAAATAAATAAAACCCTAAAAAAGAAAATTGCACGATCAAACCCTAAAATCACGTCGAATCAAATAAAGAGTAATTAAAATGAACACATAAATGTCTAAACACCCAACGGTTCCTATCCGATCACGTTAGTAATAGGGATCAACCGGAGATGAAAGCCTAGAACCAATCACAGGAATAGGGCGAACAAGGTGTAAGAACATTTGATCCATATTAATCAAACGTTATTCAATGATTGATGATTAACAGGATTCGAATCAAGCAATTAGAATGATCGCCATAGGGTTTTTTTAAATTGAAAACATGATTCGAATCAACCATTTAATTCAGTCATTTGCCTTAGTGGTGTGTTTTATCCGTAAGGCGCAAAGAGTCTTATGTTTTAGAATCTGCACCAAGCTCTACTCAAGATATTGGGGATGCCAAAGACATGTCAAATATGACCGGTGTCTCGCATGTGTCTTAAGATCCCCAACATTGTGGCGTAAGATGCAACGCGCAAAGAGTCTTATGATTTAGAATCCGCAAGCTCTACTCATGATATATTGGGGATGCTAAAGACATGTCAAATATGATGGCAAAAGTAGAACCTTCACCCACCCCCCCAACGCCTTTTTCAATACATCGATTTATCTTTTTTAGCGGCAATTTGAGTACTTGCTAGAAAAAGCTAGATAAAAAGGCACATACATGAGTTATAACACAACATTAAAGAGCTTTTACAAGCATTTGTGGGATTGGCCATTCAGTCCATAATGTCCTCTAGGAATTTGACCTTTGAACAATAATAGGAATTTGACCTTTGAACAATAATAACATTCTATTTTGTTACTCAGTACGTCGATCGAATGTTGCTACCTGTTTCGTTGCATGCCCCTAACTCTAAAAGGTATGTGCTAACTTTCTTTCCTAAGATATGGTGATGTGAAGCGATTCACGCCTCAAAGCTCCATGTTGTACGCCTGACACTCCTTTTTGTAGCATACACAGGTTGCTTTTTAACTTTGTAATCAAACCTATTTAGAATCAGCAATTAGGCTCACTATAATGAGAGGCATATTCGAGGGTGTGCGAAGTGTGCAACCGAAGCCTCAAAGTTTTAGGGGCCTTACAATATTATCCTTTTTGTATATTTTGGGGCTTCAAAACTTGCTTCCAAGATCAAATTGTTAATGAGATATGAAATTATGTTCTACATATTTGTTAAACTTCACTTCAAGTGGCCGAAAGTAATAAAAAATTCATTAAAAAAATAACGCTAGATGTTTCCAATATATTTTTATCGTGATGTTTAGTTATTTTATAAACTTTCGCAAAAGGCCTCCTCTAGCGCAACGTAAAACGTCCTTGCTTTAGCGTTAATGCTGTTATTATGGAATTAGTCCTTGTACATCTTGTTTGAGATTTAAACTTTTGTGCCGAAATTACATATATTGTAAGCAATATTAGTGCCTTCGTTTCAAAATTGTTGTCCATCTTTTCTTTTTTGATTTGTCCCAAAATAATTGTCCACTTCTAAAAATAATAGTTGGATTTGTTTAAGTTTACCATATTACCCTTAATTTAAATTAGTATTTACAAACATAAAAGAACCAAAACCGTCTTTTTTTTGTTTTCGTAGAAACAAAAACAGTAATTAATGCATTTTTCTTAAACTGTGTATTTTTTGTCTGTAAACAATAATTTTAAGACTGATGGAGTATTTAACAAAGGAAAATAAATGTTCGCCTAAAACTAAGACCTAAAATTATCTAACCAATATTTTTTTAGAAAGGCATTATTGACAGATATTTGGTTATGCAACAAATACACGTTACTTTCTAATGCGTTTTAAATAAAATTAGGACAGTTTTTGCAATATTTAGGTGGCTTTTACAAATATCATTGTTGAAGCAAATTTGCGTGGGCCTGTTGGGTTTGGAAAATGGACTTCAATCTTCGTGATTATCCAGCTCAGCTCGGCTCCTCCAGAGGTACTCCTTCGTATCCTAGCTGAAATTAAGAAAGAACGTCGTTAACTAGCCCCGTGATTTTAGTCCGGGACCAACTCCGACATGAGATTAAGTATATGTAGTATGAGATGATTGCAGAGAGAATATAAGGAGAAAGTATGGTTCGGAGTATGTGTATGAACTTCCCCTCGAGGGGAAGGGTTTCCCCTCTTTATACTACTCGAGTATTACCTGACGACACGAGAATGGTGGTTTTTGTCTAGGGTCAGTGAGGCAGTCGCTGGGTTAGTACTTCCTCTTTGCTCGTTGACCCGATTTTCGTTTGCGTGTCAGCTTAAGGACAGTGGTCCAAACCAGTACACTACTTGTCGGGTTGTCCTTAGGTTT
>BQNB010034546.1:12158-51535 GCA_026074375.1 Tanacetum coccineum
CGAAATCCAACCGTGCTAAGCTGGTTTCTTCGGTTTAGGTTTTATTCGGTTTCGGTTGCTTCGGTTATCTGTTTTATGCGGTTTCGGATTGAGCCGATCGGTTCTGTTTCTCGGATTTTTTCAACACCCCTATTGATTACACATTTATATTTTGTATGAAATACACATTCCTCACAGACATTTAATCAAACATCTTACGTGCACTAACACAATCCCCACATTCTGCATACATTTATTTCGAGTTAATAGTGATGATAGAAAGCAAAATCAAAAGCTATTATGCATCAAAAGTACATTTAGAGAACAAATCCACTAAAAAGTATCATTTTGTAAGAAGGTTACCACATCAATATCATACATTTATTTCAAACCGTAAAAAATATATCACTAGTCACAACATTCGTACTAAAGTTAGATCTGAAAGATATATATGTTGAATCAAAACACTTAAAGTATTAAACACATAAATCTAGCATACACAATCACATTATCACACTATCTCAACAATCTATCAATAAGCAATGAATAAAATCGCAAAAGTATTCACAAATATCATAAAAAATAAATAAAATTCAGAAATAAGAAGAATATCACAAAAATACTTAAATAACAATAAACTAATTGATCTGTATAAGCGTACCATTATCGGCGTTATAAATCAGCTCGTTTTGAACCCCTTTTTTTTCAGGATCGGTTAATTTACTAGTTCCTTGGTCCATTTCTGTGTTTATTTCCTGATTTTACAATTAATTTGTGAAGGTTTTTGGATTTTTTGTTTAGGGTTTGATGTAGAGAGAGAAAAAGAGAAAATGCGTATGATGTGTGTATTTTGTGTGTGGTTTAACTTTTTGATATTATTCACATTTTTGGTCCCTGTCTTTTTTTAAAGATATTTACATATTTATTCCTCCCATGTTTTTTTAATACATTTCCATTATGTTACCTAGCTAAACCCGCCACCTCATGTGTCAAAGTAAAATTGTTGTTCTTCCTTCCCCGCTCCCTCTTTTTAGGATGTGGTCATATGTAATCTACGGCTGATACTTTTTCATCTCAAATAATTGTATTACGAAAATAATGCATAAAGTTAAAAAGAAATCATCATTAAAGCTTTTTTATATATTTATTACAAAATAACATATTTTAATTACTAATTATTTATAATTATTATTTATAATTTGTAAAAATAATTTGAAGTGAAAGTAATACGGAGTATGTTGAAATGTCACTGCGTTTTGTAAGATGACAACTAATTTATAAGCAAATTAATTAAACTTAAAGTTAAATAAAATTGAATATAAAAAAGGCAACAAAAGGTAGAGCCAACCCAATTGGCTAACACGTTTGCATCCGAAAGACATAAGAGGCTAGGGTATCATAACGCAGCCTCTGGTGTTATGTATCTGGAGCTGCGTTATACGGCGTTACCATACCGGTCAAGCAAAAAACCCAACGCCGTTGGATTTTGAGTTACTCCACCAACGTATCTTGAAACACTATTTTTTTGCGATTTAAATGGGGTTTTTTTTATGTGTTAATTGTGAGTGTGTTTTTCGCTCTGCGTGTGCACAATGTGTGTGTGCGTGGGTACGGTTGTAGAAGATGTATAGTTTAAGGATGAACCGGGTAGGACTGAGAAACCGACCCGAACCGAACCGACCGGACCGGATCGAACCTATTTTGGTCCGGTCCTCGGTCCATCATTTTTCTTAATTTCGGTCTTAGGTTCGGTCGGTCCGGTTCGATCTTACAAAAAACCCGACAATTATGCCTTGTTGGACCGGACCGAAGATCGGACCGGACTGGACCATCTCGGTCCGGTCTTTAGTCTGGCATTTTGGCCAAGGTCGGTTTCGGTCTGGTCCGGTCTTGGTCGGTCGGTCCGGTTTTCGGACCGTGAGCACCCCTAAGTGTACATGTCTAGTTTTAACTAGGCACGTGAGTAACACATGTATTTCTACTCAACAAGTCCTAATAGTTTCTTCCGCCAATATTCGGTTTATATACCATTCATTCATTTCACTTTCATTTAGTTTAGTTTTGTGAATTACAACTTCTCTTTGTAATCATTCAACTCATAACGTGTAACCAACTCATCATTGATAATATAATTCTGTTACGATGATCTATTTCTTGTTTTTGAATGTCCTACTTAGTTGTAATCCATTAATGGAACTTCATTGATCCTTAATGATGTGTATCAAATGGCCAGAGCTTTTTTCTGGCATTATAATCACCAAAATCCACTGTACAACCGTCATACTATTCAATTTTCGGTCATTTTCTCCAATCAAAATCAATTTAACCGAATTTTTCGATCATCAAAATGCGTTTCAATCCAAAATACGTTCTTATTTATTTTGTTCTTGTTTCCAATCTCGAATATGTAGTTTAGGATTCATCATCTCACAGAACGTGTGATGAGGTATAATTTTATACACTTTTTCGGGGTAATTTAACTCGTATAATCATGCAAATATCATCAAAATATGCGCTTAATCGTTTCTTTTTGCCTTTTTAGCACTTGGATGGCATTTCGAGGAAATACACGTGACTTGGGCTATATTTTGGATTGAACGGGACAAGATTGCAACTTCTCGTGACGATGGCTCAATTTATGACTTACCGTTGGTGGAAACGGCGTCAAGAATCCCTGCCACACCGTCTGGATTATGCAGCGACCGCGTCAGAAGAAACTGTGATGGCGTCAGAATTGTAGTCGTCATAAGTGAAACCCTAGAAGATTTGACGTAGCGACGGCGTCAGGAATTTGGCGACACCGTCAGACACATTTTCCTATAAGTACAAATTCAATTTTAGGTTTTTATATATGCATTAGGAGTGGAGTTTGGTAGAGAACGACTTGTAGCTGACTTTGGGAGTATTTTAGGGTTTCCCAACCCTTTTGTACCTTCCCCATCTTGTTTGTTTCAATATAGTGAAGTTCTTTTATCCTTTATCTTTTAATATGTCATATTGTTTGATTGGTTATTGTTCTTTGCTTATCTTTAACATGCTAGGCTAGATCTCATTAGTGTTTGCTTATGATTGCATATGAATTGGTATGTAGATCCTAATAATATTTCCTCTTGTTGATGTGTGTGCATGTTTAGTCTCTAAAACTCTTGGTTGCTTAATTGCAACATAAGATCTAGGGAGACATGATTGTGTAGAAAGGATTCCATCGGTAATAGTCTTCATATGTAACACCCCCATCCAACGGACATTTGATTGCGCAGCGGAATTAGCAATTTGGATGTTACTAAATAGCACCATTCACCAAGACAATAGAAAATGACCCAAAAGAGACGTTTAACAAACATGTGTTCCATTATTAATCAGAGTTAAAAACGCGTTTATGTTCCCACAGAATCGCAACCACAACCATTACAACATTTGAAAAACTATTGTTTCAAATAAAAGACATTGTTTTAGAACAACTGGAGACATTGTTTTTGAAAGACAAAGAACATACAAGTAGTCTTTCAATAAATCCATTACACGCACGGCACCTCCACGCCATCGTTGCCTTCATCCTTGGTTACCTGGGATAAAACATGTTTAAAACGTCAACAACAATGTTGAGTGAAATTCATAGAGTTTAAAATAAATAACAAGTAATAATCTTTGAACACATAATTAGTTCTCGGGAAAACAAAGCAACGAATGCAATGTATAGCAACTTCTTTTCTTTCACGAAATAAGCTCATGACACTGAACGTTAACAATACATATGGCATTTCATATGTTAGTGTGCCCCAAAACAAGGTATTATTGTCATTTACCTACTACTTTCTAAATACAAATGTCTGTTTGACAAGGTGGTCACAAGGATTTAAACCCCGAACAGGGTTGTCAAACCTAATAGATTTATTTAATGCATTAGCGTTCATCTTATAAGTCAATTAACGGTTCATGACATAAGGGAATTCGACAATAGCTACTTATGTGGAAACAATCTCGTAATCGGGTCCAGCATACCCTAAATCTTACGTGTTCGATTTATAAAACAAACATGCATCCTCTTGCGGGTTTAAAAACAATTAAAAGATTTAAATGCGAGGCTATGAACTCACCTTAAGCAAAAGATCCAAATCAATTAAATCAACAAGCGCAAATAGTTTCACGTTTTAACCGCGACCTATATAGTACATATATAGTGGTACACGACTAAAAGTATAATAAATCATATAATACATACTTGCATCTATATATTACTATTACGTATATACAATCATATACTATATTCTCTAAGTGCGACGCAAAACATTTCATTTTGACGCACTTAACAATATTACGACACTTTTCCATAAAGTTTCCATTTTTAGAAAGTTGTCGAAAGTAAGAATAATATAATCCGAACTTCATATTTCGTTATCAATTAACTAACATTACGAACTCTTTGCACATTATAGACTTTATTCAAAAGTTTACGCAAGTTTGACTTTCAAAAGTCAAACTTCGTAGTTGACTTATTACCCCAAAATACCCAAACTTGACTCGGCCATAAAACGTTCATTATTAAGAGTTACGGACGATCCACCTAGCGAAACGTAGCTTAAGGCGAACACTATCACTTGACATTATCAAAAATAACTTTCAAAAATTTCTCGACTCGCTACGGTCAAGTCAAACTTTCTGGTCAAACTTGGTAAACCCAAAACCTATGAAAATGACATTTTTGACAGAATCCGACTATCAAAATATGCTTAACTAGTCTATATAATTATACCAAAATCATCCAACTTTGGTCAATAACTAAACACGCTTTCAATAATTTCCGCACTTGAATCATCTAGCAATAATCATAATACACGCAATATACACAAATTAACCACATAAGAACACAATTAGAATGCTCACAATGCTATAAGAAAAATCAACTATGACTTCCCCTTGGTGCTTAGAAACGGACGAAACCTAAAGATCAAACAACCAAACCTTTTTCAATCAACCAACTCCAAAATAACAACAATCAAACTATCTTAAACACCCCTTTATACACGAAATTCACATGAACCAACCAGAAATCTAACTTCTTCAAATCTTATTGCATGTGAGGTTTTATTAGTGGGTTTTGTAGCTCTTGAAACAAGGATTAATAATATGTAATTTGATTGTAATGCATGTCGGAAAATAAATCGGAAATGGGTGTTTGTTTGGGTGGCCGGTTCAAACTAGAAGAGAGGAGAAGGAGGAGAGATCAATTTTGTAAAAAGAAAAATGGAAGTATAAGTGTCCTAATTATAGAATTAAAGTTTGGCAATTTATCAATTCTAGTCCCTCTATTCTCAAGTCCTTTTAAAACTAATACAAAGCATTTATTTTGTTAGTAAAATCGGCCATAAACTCGGGTCACACCACGTTAGTAAATATTTTAAATCCGTCCTACTAATTTTTCTTTAAAACGTTTAATAAAACGTTAAACCTCGTAAAACACATTCTTTAAACACGGTTTTTACAAAAACTCGGGGAAACGTCGTAAAATATAAAAATAACATAATTACCCTCTCAGAGCAACAATATAAATTTTTCTGACTTTCTAGACGCTAAAAAAAATAAAAACTCAATCACAGATTGAAATTACCCTATAAATGGAAATTCTCATTAAACCTTAAATGACTATAACTATTTACGTAGCAAGAATAATTATCGTAGCTCGGGATAAACGTTGACCTGAAACTCGGGTTGTTATATTCTCCCCTACTTTAGGGAGCGTCATCCCGGACTCAGGTCGACTTATCCGCTTTCTTCGCTTCGCCCTTACTTGTAAAGAGATGAGGGTACTTTTTCTTAATCGGATCCTCACGTTCCCAAGTAAACTCTGGACCTCTTTGCGAATTCCAACAAACTTTAACGATAGGTATCCTACTTTGCTTAAGTCGCTTGACCTCTCTATCAACAACTTCCACTGGCTCTTCAATCATATGCAGCTTATAATCAAGTTGAATCTCATCCATCAGAACAACAATATCGCCTTCCGCTAGACATTTCTTAAGATTCGAAACATAAAAAGTATTATGAATCCCCTTCAATTCTTTAGGTAACTCCAACGTATAGGCTACATGACCAACTCTGGCTAGAATCTTGAATGGCCTAATGTAACGTTGACTTAACTTTTCGCGCTTTCCAAAATGCACAACACCCTTCCATGGCGATACCTTGAGCAGTACCATATCACCGACTTTAAATTCCAACGGCTTAGTTCTCTTATTTGCGTAGCTTTTTTGGCGACTACGGGCGGTCAACAGACGGTTCTTAATCTGAACAATCTTCTTGGTCGTATCACGGATCAATTCAGGACCTATGAGTTGGCTATCCCTAACCTCACTCCAGCATACAGGTGATCTACATTTATGTCCGAACAAAGCCTCATATGGTGCAGCCTTAATGCTCGCGTGATAACTATTGTTGTATGAGAACTCGACCAATGGCAGATGGCGATCCCAACTACTTCCAAAGTCGATCACACAGGCACGCAACATATCTTCCAGCATTTGTATAGTCCTTTTGCTTTGATCATCCGTTTGAGGGTGGTAAGCGGTACTCATATCCAAATTCGTCCCCAACGCTTTCTGAAGCGATCTCCAGAATCTTGACATAAAATGGCTATCTCGATCTGAAATGATCAAAACAGGAACACCATGCCTATACACAACTTCCTTCAAATACAGTTGCATGAGCTTCTCCATACTATCCGTTTTCTTCATTGGTAGGAAATGAGCATATTTGGCCAGTCGTGAAAACCTAAAAGATCGTTGTAGCTCTTGTTTGTTAAGAACTAATCTAGGACGATGATAACATAGGCGGAATATTCAAACATAGAATCAATATTATCATAACAAGGTTTTACCAAACATTCACCACAGCCCCAATATTATTTGATCAAGATAATACGGTTACATCAATGAACTGTAACAGGGATCAAGGAAAACCTTGATTACCTTGAGACTAAACCAACTAAACCTTAGGCGTCCACTTAGAGGACTTGACGCCTAGAACACACACATATATTTTTATAGGTGTTTACATCTTTGACACACATATATATACGTTCTTTTCCTTGATTGCACTCCACGTCAAAACAAACAATAAGTAAACAATCTATAATCACAACTGCTGCTGTTGTGATCATGGCTATTCATCATACCCATACATCGTTTGCTGCTACTGTTATTGTGAAACAATATCAACCATCACTATCAATCATGACAGTAATGAAACCTTAGATACAAATAATCAACGAGATGCCTTGAAACCCTAAACTATTAACAAATCAGATCCATCACCTTCTTGTAGAGATCGTTTAGGGTTTTATAATAAAGATCCAAAGGTTACGTTATGGTGATCAGAATAACCAACGAGCAGAATTAAAACCTTTGTTGAATTCAATATGGATCAAGAATCAATAAAAAACATGAATCCATTATCATGAAAAACCAAATTATGCTTTAACCGAAAAACAAATCACCGAATTTGAATTAAGTATCGAAAAGAAAACCGAATTCGATGTGAAGAAAACCCTTTAATAGTAACAATAAATTATAATCATATTTCATGCCCATAACAGGTAGAGAGGATGATTATAAACACTGTTATAGCAATTAAACTTCAAAAACCCTTGAAAACTTTAACCAAAATCGATTCTTCTACAAAATTAGGGTTTTAGGGTTTCTTCAAAAACCTTGTAGGTCCTAGTTCAAGAGCCACGAGGCTTTGATACCAATTGTAAAAATCTAAAAGATCGTTGTAGCTCTAGTTTATTAAGAACTAATCTAGGATTATGATAACATAGGCGGAATATTCAAACATAGAATCAATATTATCATAACAAGGTTTTACTTCACCACAACCCCAATATTATTTGATCAAGATAATACGGTTACATCAATGAACTGTAACAGGGATCAAGGAAAACCTTGATTACCTTGAGGCTACACCAACTCTATAGACGTCTACATCTCTAACACTTTGTGTACACACACTTTTCTGGATGTCTAAAACCTATAACATGTATCTCTTTATATACTAAGGATATCTTGGTTTACAAGGAAACATAATAAATACAATAAGGAAACTAAATATTTTAATCTTTATCTTTATTCTTCTTGAGCATATCTTTTAGTATCTTTTGATATCTTCCATCTTTTGTAGAATATACTCCACCAGCTTGAAGAATCTCTTATTGTCGATTTAGGTCCTTTTCCTTTAAGTCCTTCTTGTTTCATTCTTGTTTTGTCTTATCAACTCAAATATAATTTCCAATATTTGCTTTTTACAAAACAAATGAGAAATTCAATAGGGTAAAAACATAGGAATAACTTGAACGACATCCTTTATTTTTAGCAGTTACAAGATTCTAAGGCAGCGCAGGGCATAAAGTTACATATAGCATAGCTGCTAGGATCGTAAGACCCCCTAATCACAAAACAGGTAGGATTGCCTACAACATAAGGTCGCATGTAAGATCGTGAGATCGCCTATCTTCTGCAGTTGGCGCGCTGGTGCAAAAATATAGTTTAGGTTTTACTAAACGCTCTAACTTTCCCACATATTTTCTTCTCTAGTGGGTAGTGATGATTGACCTATTGAGTAAACTAGATGCCATTTCTTTTGGATAACAAAGAAGGCACATCTTAATCTCATATATAAGGTTGTAGAATATCATTCTTTAGGTTACATCTTAAATCCTTACAGTTGATAACTTAAAAGAATTGACCTCAGAAATGATAAAACAAAAAGCCAGATGTTTAGTTTAACAGAAAGAAATCATAGAATAGAAATTGATTAAATTAGTGATAAAGCCATTAATCTTTATGTTGCTTTTCAAATATTCTACCCTGCTACACGGTATGAGAATACGAACGGTAAATGAAAACGAGATACCAAACTAGCTTGATTTTAACCCTGAGCAAAGCAGATATATACCCCTTAAAAATACTTACTTTTCTTTATTAATTATAAATTTCATGTATATAGCCCCTTAAAATAGTCATGTAAATAATTCTCAGTTAATTAAACTACTGAAGATATAAAATATGAACTTACATTTTCTTGAGATTGCCATGCAGTGAAGTGCTTCAATAGATAATTCACTTTTTTGTAAGGCTGACATGCTCCTTTTGTAGTTTGAGATGATTTTCCTTCAATTCCAGATGATCTTTCTCCAACTGCTTTGACTTTTCCTTTTCTGAATTAAGATCCATTCTTATACTTTCAGTCTCAAAAACATGTTTAGTAGAAGTTGACCGTCCCCTTATATGTCCCGGAATATAACCCAATTTTTCAATGTAAATCTTAGCCGATGTACATGAAGAACTAGCTTCCTCATTTTGTAAATCACTCTGCACAATAACAGAGCAGTTTAGTATAACCACCTAGGCATTAAGATAAATATAAAGATTTTAGTGCCAAAGATGCAATAGTAGAGAAAATACCCAAATCTCAGTAGCCTTATCATTGATCATTGCTTTCTTTTTCTTTGACCAATGGGCTATCTTGTACCCTTCAATCGCCGTTACTTCTTTTCCTTGTTTCCTTTTCTGTTTCAAATGATAGTAAAAATAATGACCAAAGCAAGTAATACCTAAATGTAAAACACCAAATTCTCATCACGCTTACCATGTGAATTCTCCTTGCAACCGACTTCGTGCCAATCGTAGGTAGGACCTCATTACAAGCTCTGTTCTGCTTAATTGTAGCGCTTATTTTCTGCGAGATTAAAAGTAGAAGAATGGGTTATTTAATTTAATATGTCAACATTATCATATTACTACATAAACAAGTCCAAATATCAAAGGAGGAATCTGAAATAACAGCAGACATATAAATCAGGTTTATTGCATCCAAACAACCCACTTTGGGATTGCCTTCTAAATAGTAATTTGTAATTATCAATAGGTCTATAAGAGTTAGAACCTGAAACTCTTCGCTCCCAAACCTGTCACATAGGAGGACCCACTCAGCAACCTTTACACCATTTGGTGGATGTGTCATTGCCTCCTCTTTAGTAGGGTACTTTAGGTAATGCTTGTGCAATATATATTGCCTAGTCCTATGGTGGCTCGCTAGCTGTGTTTTAATAGAACGTGCCAACAACGGGCATGTTGATTTAAAATCTGAGTGTTCCTATAAAAAACATAGCTCAAAATCCATTAATAGATCAAGTTTGCTACAATCTTGTTCTATTAAAGTTGTCCTAAATAGTTTAAACATAGTTCAGAATCCATTAATAGAAAAAACAATTACCGTGGTCTTGCTGACGATATCTTCTTTCAACAAATTAGGTTGTTTCTTCCAAGGTCTTCCATAAAATACAACACATTCTCGTACCACACATCCACCCTTGGTGATAAAGGTTTGGCTATCGTCCCCAACTATACGCCCCGCACAATCGTCAATCTCAAAAACCAATTTTCTTTGATTGAATCTGATCTTTCTATTTGCACTCAAAGCTCTCGATTCATTCCTGGTAATAGTTGTGCCTACATAGATTTAGTTAAAATAAGAATCGAATTATTATTCAATGAAACAGATAGTTTTAGATTAAGAAACGCACCATTTGAATTTGAAGCAATGTTTTCTTGGTGATGAGCATTAGTGACTGTATTAGTTTGTGGAGAATTAACTTCATGCTCTTGGTGATCTTCCTGATACAGGTTCTCCATTGTCACATTATCTTCATGTATAACCGATTCTTTATCTTGAAACCGCAAATAACCACGTTCCTTATTGATAGGGTGACGATCATGATTAGTACTTGGGTTTTGTGAATCAAGCCTTTCAAATACACCTTTTCCAGGTCCAGATCCAAAATACCAAATTCTCGAGTGGTTTTTACTCTCTATGGAATGATCAAAAATCTGCATTTGAATAACATATATCATGTAAACAACAACGAACAAGAAAGGAGAATTGTATAATAAGCATGTTAAACGGTCAAATTTATAAAACATTGTATAATAAGCATTGTATACTACATGTAATCAGAAATATAAAACATGGACATAGAAGTGAGAGCAACTCATTATGACAAGAATTGTTATTCCAAACTGTCAGATGTTAAACGATCAAATTTATATAAATTTTACCAGTAAGTGTTTGGCGAATACTAGTTCTGTTCGTTGTTAAAAGTCCAAACCGGGTCTAAAAGTTCATTGTAGCTATTTAATAGTTTCAACTTGTATGAGTTCATGCACCGTACCTTCCTGCAAAGGTTTCTGGTGCTAAAAGTCCAAACCGGGTCGATTTACAAGTATACAGCAATAAGCAATAAACCAGCACCTATGCTGTGAAGTCCCAGTAAACAGATCTTTTTTAGCCTGTTAAAGCTTAGTTAACTGGGATAAATCCAACTAACTATAAGAGAAACTATGATTGTAAATACTACAAGTTATGCGAAATCTAACTTGCAATACTAAGAAGAACAATGAATACTAAACTTGAATATATTGATTGCAAATATTCTGCCAAGGTTACAGAATAACTAACTATGAGATATGTGTTTTCTATGAAAATTGATATATCTCTAACTATGCCGTAGCGTTCCTTTTATATACTAAGGAAAACCCTAATGGGCTTACAAAACGCGTATAATGATAATGCATATCTATTCTTAATATATATCATGCATATCACTTTAGCAGTACTAACTATATAATACTAACATCACTAATTATTAACTAACAGTACTAACTATACTAACAGTACTAACTAATATAACTAGCAGTACTAACTACTTAGTCTATTTCTTCAGTCTTTAGCAGCAGTATCAATCTTGAACCAGCAGTATTAACTCAAAATTCCCAACAATCCTCCCCTAAACTTGATATTTACTTGTCAATCATCAAGTTTCTTCAGTTTAAGCATCTTGGTCATTTGGAGGATGTATCCAAACAGTTTACTACTCTTCAAGCATTGATTTGATGAACTTGATAAGCTCAAATGCCACAGTACTTACTTCTTTAGCTTCTAACTGCAAGTTCAGCATCTTCTCCAATAATTCATTGATCAGTGGGTACTTTTTATCTACTAGCATATTAATCTCCATAGGTGTACCATCCATAAACAGAGTGTGAACTCCACAATTTTCATGCAATTTCCATTTCAGTAATTGCATAACATTGGCTTTGTCTTGTCACGCTCCTCCCTGTTTGGATGCATCCTCTTCATTCCAATAATCATCTGTAGACTCAACCTGTATGTATTTCATTCTTCTTGGTTGTGAGGTGCTTGACTTCCTTTGTCTTTCTAATCTCTTGACTCTAGTATGAGGATCTTTACAGCTTAAGCATCCTTTTTTTTCCCAAGTCAAGCACCTGTTTTGACAATTTTGTACACATAGTCATCAATTCCAGTAGTTTTAGTCTACCCTTATCACGTCCAGGTGTGTAACCTCCTGGGAGAGGTGAATCATAGGGTGTGATTGGTACATTACCAGTCAATTTAAATTGATGTTCCATCCTGCCCTTCCCACTTCCAGATGTGTGACCTTCTGAGAGAGGTGGTTCATTGGGCTTTTCAAGCACTCTCTCAAACTTAGTCTGAGCAGGAGCACCCCCTATGGTGTCTTGGCCCTTGGGACTGCCACCTGAATTCATACCCTGAGTAATGTCAACATTAGGCATTGCCGTGGTCTGGGTCCTAATTATGTTATCACTATCCTGTGTTGCATATAAGCTAGCAGCAGTAGTGATAGCCCTTTCCACATTGTCACCCCATCCTTATGGACAGCCTCATCTACTCCAAGGTCTTGAGGTACACTAGTCTGGGGTAACTGAGTGTCCTTTTTGGTTCTCCTATGTTTTTGAGTCTTTCTTTTTCTTTGATATGTAGTTGAAGATGAGAGTAGTTGCTCAATGTGAGCTTCAGTTTGAGGTTCATGAAAATTTTGGTTGTGAAGTAAAGGGTGTGGGTTGGGGTTCAGGAGGTGTTGCTGAACCTTCACCCTTAGGTGCTTAGTTATGTACCAACAGTATTAACTTTAGTTTAACAGTATTAACTTGTTCTCCAATAACTATGCAATAACATGCCTCTATTCATCACAAGCATACTATAAATAACTAGATAGACATGTGAGAATTCACGAGGATCCATATCTATGCATAGCCCATGAATAAAAGTTAAGAACTGTTAACAAAAACAACATACCGGTTGTAACTCATTCCACTTAAGACTTCTAGTTGTTTATGATTACACCAAATCCAACCATACTGCTTTGCTTAACCTAGCAGTACTAATCCTTGAGATATCATATTAAGCTTCAAATTCGTCGAAAAAGCATCTCCAAACCATGTAAAGCATCAATCCACCCATGACAACTAAGCAGTACTAACCAAGCCTAGCAGTATAAACTTTTTATACCAGCAGTACAAAGTTTTTTCAAATAGAGAAAGCTAAGCCGAGCAATATTAAGTAACTGATCATCATGTTTACCTTCCAACTTCAATCCAAATAGAACTTGTGTATAATCTATTGCACTTATACACCATTAACCCCCCTGAGTTCATGCAACTACAGATTAAGCATACAAATGCTTGCCACCAGAAAATTAAATCTACTCACATCAAAAGCTTTAGTGAGCAAATCAGCTACATTATTATCAGTGTGTATCTTGACCATCTCTATCAATCTATTCTCATAGGAGTCTCTAATGAAATGATGCCTAATCTCTATAAGCTTTGTTTTAGAATGGTAGACATGATTCTTGACAACACAAATAGCACTCTCATTGTCAACATGAATCTTTGTCTGCATAAAATTGTATCCATAATCTAGCATCTGATTTTGGATCCAAAGCACTTGACCACAACAGTGAGAAGCAGCAATATATTCAGCTTCAGTAGTTGAATTAGCCACCACAGTCGGCTTTTTACATTGCCAAGAGATTAACCTTGAACCAAGAAATTGACAACCTTCTGTTGTGGATTTCCTGTCTAAACTGGCACCTGCATAGTCAATGTCTGAAAAAGCTTCCAATATAAAAGGAGAGTCCTTAGGATACCAAAGGCCTAAATTAGGTCGACCCTTTAGGTATCTAAAGATTCTTTTTACTGCATTCAAGTGGGAAACTTTTGGTTGAACTTGAAATCTTGAGCATGCACAAACGGAGAACATAATATCTGGTCTAGAGGATGTAAGGTACATCAATGACCCAATCATTGACTTGTATAAATGGACATCAACATCCTCACCATCTTCATCTTTGGTTAAAGCCTTGTTGGTTTCCATAGGAGTACTGGCTATCCTTATACTAGAAAAACCAAATTTCTTCAAGATTTTACCAACATACTTGTGTTAACTAATGAAGATCCCATTCTCTTTTTGCTTGACTTGTAAACCCAAGAAGAAAGTGATCCCTCCTATTGAACTCATCTGAAACCTTTTGTGCATTATTTGCTCAAAATCTGTACACAAAGACTTTTTAGTGGAACCAAAGATGATGTCATCTACATATACTTGTACCAGTATAATATCATCCTTGACTCTTTTTATAAACAAAGTCTTGTCAATTTGACCTCTGTAGAATCCATTGTCCAGCAGATAGGTAGAGAGAGTCTCATACCAAGCTCTAGGGGCTTTGCCCACTTTGTAAACTTTTTCTGGAAATTCTGGATCCACAAAACCTAAAGGTTGGCTTACATATACCTCCTCTTCAATAGTATCATTGAGAAAGACACTTTTAACATCCATCTGGTACACAAGAAAATTCATGAATGATGCATAGGCAAAAAATAACCTGATTGCTTCAATCCTGGCAACAGGAGCAAAAACCTAATCATAGTCAATGCCTTCTTCTTGTTTGTATCCTTGTGCTACCAGCCTGGCTTTGTTTCTGACTACTATACCCCTTTCATCTTTTTTTATTTCTATACACCCGCTTTGTACCAATAGCCTTTTTGCCATAAGGTAGGTCAACTAAGGTGTAACACCCCCAAATTGGGTCGCAGCGGAATAAGGGTCCTGGGCGTGTTACTTCTCAGATCACTACCACAAGATATATATTGAACGACAATTAAAAGTCATTTTAAAACTGATACATTGGATTTAACAAAATGTTTACAAAAGCTCGAAGCTTCACTTGTTTACTTGTTATTATTACAAAGATTTCCAACCCATAACAGATATACAAAATGTAATGCGACTAAATCTTAAATGCAGGACATCCAAAACATAACCACCAATGTATCCCTTTTGCACCCCATTCCCTAATGATCTCTTGAAAAACATTGCATTTAAAACGTTAACATAAAGTTGGTGAGTTTCATAGGTTTATGTAAATGTATAAGCAGGACCGTAAGACTTTCCCCATGATAATGCAACAGATGCAGACATCACAAAATGAACTTCAGCAGTATTCTCTAAATCAGGCATGAGAGGATCATCTGGAAGATCATTGACATTAAGAGGAAAGGATCCACCAAGAGGAACAAATGATGGTCCAGCATCATTAAAAGATCTTGGTGCACTAGCAGCATTAACTGGTGTGCTAACAGTATTAAAACTGTTAGTGCTGCTTGCTTTAGTAGCCTTCCCTTGAAGACCTGTTACACTGTGCTTCAAACTCTTTTCTAACAGCATCTGATTGCTCTGTAGCCTCCTTCTCTTGATCCATCATCTTATCAAGAACATTCTTCAAGGCTTGTTCATTCTCACTTGCTGGTTTTTATACAGGAGATTCACCAGCAGCATCTGTATCATTTTTATACTTTTCATCTGAAAAGATAGAAGACCATAATGGAAACACAATATATGATTGAGTAGCAACATATCTTTTTTCAGATTGTCCAGCATCAACATTTTGCTTCAAACTGAATTACCATATAACAACCCAAGAATTTTTCATCAAATACAATAATATTTTTATTATCACAATTGTACAGGGAAATTTTCACTTTATTACATTACTTGCATTGTCAATATCTCAGTATGTCATGTAACTTACATAACTAAAGTAGACGAGCTCACGCAACCTACCTATGTCATCCTATCTTCATATATGTCAAGCAAACATCATAACATGTCAAGTCAATATCATCATATCCTTTTTACAAAGTACATTATTCCTATAATGTACCATTCGCAACGTTATATCAAAACGGGCTTTAAACCATTATCGTATGCCTCTAAACCCTAATTTCATGAAGGGTTAATATCTAAAGTGAATATACAAGCTACTAAAACATATGTACAAATAATATAACATCTCATTTGAAATATAAACTCCCTCCAAGTCAAAGTACAAGATTTCAAAGCTCAATATACAAGTCATTAAGCATGATCTCCAAAATAGCCATTTTACCTCCGTTTTCATTCCAGTTTCTTCACCACCACTTTTGGCAAGATACTACAACTGATATACAATGTGTAAACCCTAATTATTCTATTCATAAGCTTTCATACACATTTTTACACTCAAAACCCTAATTCAAAAGTCAGAAACCCTAACCCGAGCAAAATACTAAACCATGACCTGTTTCTTTGTTTTTATCCATTGTAAACCTAAACCAATACTCAAATAAGTTGTAATAACTTAATTTACAACATTCTCAATCATATACAATCATCATTTCATCATTTTACTTCAACTATATGCAAATTGAATCCAAGAAACCCTAATTGTGCCCTAATTGGAACTTTGGACCCGTTTACTCGTTTTCGCCCATTTTAAACCCGAACCACCTATCAATTCTTGTTATTAATCCTTAATTACAATCCTTATAAACATTAATCCATCATTATTGATCAAAATGTACCGATGTAACAAGCTTGAAAAAACCCGAATTAATCCCTAATGTACCCGAAACCTAGTTTCTTTCATTTTGACCCATTTTAACTAA
Source organism: Tanacetum coccineum (assembly GCA_026074375.1). Lineage (NCBI taxonomy): Eukaryota > Viridiplantae > Streptophyta > Magnoliopsida > Asterales > Asteraceae > Tanacetum > Tanacetum coccineum. Next base: position 28,997 of record BQNB010034546.1, read on the forward strand.
TCTTTTTGCAAACAAGCACCTCCATGATAAGCACCACACTATCCTAAGCTTCTTACATGCACCTCTCCTAAATATCTAATCCATTTCTTGGTATAAAAATGAGCCACATCACCTCTTTTCTTCTTTCTTTAGCCGCGACTTCACATGGGGTAACCAACACATCAAAGCTACTTTCTAGCTTATACAACACATACTATATCCTATACTCATCACCCTCTAGACTCTACATGTACCTAACTTTTCACATAATATTCCTTAGCCTCCAAGCTCATTTCGAGTATAAATAGGGGCATAAACCTCTCATTGTAACTCATCCCCCACTTCCTCCTCTATAACCCATCATAGCAGCAATCCTTTGCTCTAAGAAGATCCTAAGAGGTCCTAAGAAGTCTCAAGAACAGAAGTGAAGCAAAAGAAACCAAGAAAAGAAGCCCGGGAGTCGTTATTCTAGGCGTACGAAGCTAAAAGTCCCGATTTTGACCCGTTTCCAAGCTATAAGCTCAAACCCAGGTTCTGGATGTTCCACTTCTGCTCCTACACTCTTATAATGTTCATATGATCCTAAATAAACTCTTGTTAAAGTTTCATAACTCAATTCATGCTCATTTTCTATTTTGATCCAAAACCGTACACCCGAAACCCTAATTTCATGTTTTTACTTAATCTATAAGCTAAACTTGTAAACTATTGTTATAATCTATCCCAATAAGCTTAACTAACATTAAAATAAGTGCTTTGATAAGTCATGAAAGAATTTGAACTTAAAACCCACGCGTTTTCATTTTAAAACCCTAATATGACCCGTTTCGCTTCCTAGCTTAACGAATCGTTATTTAAAACTTGCGTTGCGTTAAATCTTCTTTTTAGTTTATTATACCTTATAAAATGTCTATGAAATGTTTTAAATAAGCTTGCATGGCAATTCGGACTTGTTTTGTAAATATTATCCATGCAAGGGGTATATATCGTAACTTTCTGAAATTAATAACTAAAAGGGCTGAATATGTCATTTTATCAAAGTTATAACTATAAGGATCTATTATGTCACTTTTCAAAGTGCAAGGTTTACTTTGTATATCTTTTAAACTTGAAGGACCAAACTCGTAAAAGTGCAAACTCCAAGGGTATATTTTGCCACTTTTCATTCTCAAGGGTCTAAAATGTAACATTTTGAAAAAGTATAAAATCATGTTCAAAACATTACAAGAAAAAAAAAAAAAAAACATAAACTTTAGTTAATGGCTTGACGTGCTTAAAACATTTCCAGATATTGATTAAAACGCTTAAAATTGATTATATCGTATCAATTCTAGGGAGCATTCATATTAAGAGGATTTATCTTGGTATTACGTTCTGAGCTGTGTTATTGGTTTACGATTTTAAGTGCCCTAGCTCCTCAAGCGTGTATGAATACTTCTATGAATTATGATGGCCGATCGATGATACAATAATTCCAAACCCTTCAATCAATTTCATAACTCTTAGAAACAAAGTTCTAAATTACAATCTTCCTAAGACTTGACATATTTACTCAGGTTACGTAACGTGGCTGTTTACTATCATTTTTCTATATCAACCTTTCCCCGTTTAGATTGTGATAAGGTCGTCAGCTTTCATTCTGAAATATTTATTGCATCTACCTATCAGGTGAAGTTCATAACCTCGCCTTTACTTATTTACATGTTTTATAAACCCGCGAGGGGGATACATGCTTGTTACAAACTCTTTTACATACTCGTTTATCTTATAACAATGTGATTACTTTTCAAGGACTTAGTGAGTTCATAGCCTCGCATTTTAATCTTTTCATAAACCCGTAAGGGGATACCTGCTATAAATTACGAATACAAGTATTTTCCAAATAACATGCTATCCTGACATATCATTACAATTGTTGTCTAAGTTATCTATCCTACAAGTCGTTAAATTGACTTGTATTATGAAGTAACGCCCCCTGACATATTTTCCGCTGCGACACATTTTTGGGGGTGTTACAGTTAATCATAGCATGTTCTCCAGAACTCTTCTTTGTCATGCCCCTTGTTTGTACTGCTAACTTTAGATCTCCAATTATTTGATCTTTAGGATGAATAGAGTGTACTATAGTTGTGGGAATAGGACTGACAACAGTTGAAGGTTTCATGCTGTTGAAATTAGCCTCTACACCCATAACTTGATCAACAAAAGTAGAATTGTAAGTGTCCAAATCTTCATCATCAAAAGCACTACCAAAAATGCCAGTATTTTAAACTTCAGCAGTATCCTTCAAATCAGGCATGAAAGGATCGTCTGGAAAATCATTGACATCATTAGAAGTTCTTGTTGCACTAGCAGCATTAACTGGTGTGCTAACAGTATTAAAATTGTTAGTGCTGCTGGCTCTAGTAGCCTTCCCTTGAAAAAGCTCCCTGTTACACTATGCTTCAAACTCTTTTCTAACAGCATCTGATTGCTCTGTAGCCTCCTTCTCTTGATACATCATTTTGTCAAGAACATTTTTCAAGGCTTGTTCATTCTCACTTGCTGATTTTTGTACATGAGTTTCACTAGCAGCATCATCAGCTGTATCATTTTTATATGTTTCATCTGAGCTCTTGTAGCATGAAGAGATAGATGACCATAATGGGAATACAATATATTGTTGATTAGACACATTCTTTTCTTCAGATTGTCTAGCATCAATACTTTTCTTCAAATCTGTATCACCATTAGCTTCTTTTGGACCTGCATTTTTTTAGTTTGATTCCCTGCAGTAACTGGTTGATAGTTCATAGAATTTGTTAAGGAATCAATATAAAAAAGACAGTTAGGTCCTTGTCCTGCAACATTTGGTTTATTTTCAAGAAAGTTTACATGCATATTCTCTTCAACTTTTCTGGTTTGAGAATTAAATACTCTGAAAGCTTTGTTATTTATAGAGTACCCTACTAAAAACCCTTCTTCAGCCTTCCCATCAAATTTGCCTAAAGGGTCTAGGGTATTTAGGATAGTAACAGGACATCCAAAAGGTCTCATGAAACTTATGCTTGGTGGTCTGCCAATTATAAGTTCATAGGGTGTCTTGTTATGAGGCTTGGTCACTAAAACCCTATTCAGAATATAACAAGCAGTATTAACTGCTTCAGCCTAAAATACAGTAGGTAGAAGTGAGTCTGCTAGCATAGTCCTAGCTGCCTCAATCAGAGTCCTGTTCTTTCTGTCAGTAACTCTATTTTGTTGTGGAGTTCTGGCAACACTAAATTCCCTTTTTATCCTTTTTAATCCATAGAATTCATTCATTTCCCTGTTTTTGAATTCTGTCCCATTATCACACCTGATTACTTTAACCTTATGGTTTAATTGGTTTTCTATTTCTGTTATAAATCTCTTAAGAATCCCACTAGTCTCATCCTTAGAGGCTAAGAAGAAAACCCAGCTAAACCTGCTAAAGTCATCAGTCACTACAAGGCAATATGTCTTATGGTTGATACTCCTAACAGATGTTGGACCAAATAAGTCCATATGCAACATCTGTAAGGGTTGGCTGATAGAGCTCACAAGTTTGGCCTTACAGGAGGCTTTGTGTTGCTTTCCCTTCTGACAAGCAACACAAGTATGGTCATTGTCAAAAATCTTTGAAGGAAGACCTCTTACAAGGTTTCCCTTCACAAGTTTATTCATTGTTTTAAAATTCACATGACCCAGCCTCCTATGCCATAATTTAGACTCATCAATTGTGGCTTTTGCAAATAAACAAGTTAAATCTCCAGAAGGAACAACATTCTTTAAATCAAAGCTGTACATATTGCTTTGCCTGGGAACTCTAAGCAGTACTTGACTTTCATCAAGTAGCTTAAAATCAGGAGACAAAACAAGACATTCAGTTTCAGTGAAAAGAACACTGTTTTTCTTGTCACACATTTGTGAGACAGAGAAAAGATTAAACTTTAGTTCTTTGACAAAAAACACATCTTCAAAGTCTAACTTATCTGTTCTTATCTTTCCTTTTCCTGTTATCTTACCACCTCTAGCACTTCCACCAAAGGCAACAAAACCTCCATCAATGTCTTGATAGTCAATAAGGAAGTCTTTGTTCCCTGTCATGTGCCTGGAACATCCACTGTCAAATATTCCTTTGTTCTTCAAAGCTTGTTGTGGATTTCCCTGCACAAAAGTAAGAGAGTCAGTGTCTCTTGGGGACCCAAGCCACTACTGACTTGAGTCTGCCTTGTGGATCTATATAATTTACTCTTTTTGAGACCCATGATCCACTATTGTCTTTGGAGACATTGTTTAAATCAGTCATTTTAGGTCTCCAAACACAACCTGCTGAGGCCTTAACAGCAGTGACCCCATTTCCCTTAACAGCACTAACTGCTATTTGCCCAACTGTATTAACACCATTTACTCTGACAGTATTAACTTTTTCATTTAAAATCTTGGTATTTGATGCTGTTGATTTATAAAAAGGCCTTCTAATAGGTGAATGGGACTTATGGGACTTATGCCAGGCTAATATTGTTATGAATTTTGAGTTACTACTGCCAATACTACTTTACTACTGCTGGTTTAAGATTAATACTGCTGCTAAAGACTGAAGAAATAGACTAAGTAGTTAGTATTGCTAGTTCTGTTAGTTAGTACTGTCAGTACAAATGTTAGTACTGCCAGTATAGTTAGTACTGTTAGTTAATAGTTAGTGCTGTTAGTATTATATACCAGTATTCTTTCCTATATTTTTCAAAACAGACTTTTTAGCCATTCTCTTTTCATGAAAATCACAGTCTTTTATTAGATGGCTGTAACTGCCACAAACAAAACAGGCTTTCTTTGTAAACCCAAATCCTAACCTAGTTTTTGAGTCATTTTCTCATTCCAATCTCTTCTATCTACCTTAGGATTTTGAGTGGTTATCCTAGGTTTTTCAGCTTGTTTGGTTAGACAGATTCATCCTAGCATTAGTTAAACTCAACCTATTTTAGACTAAGGTTCTGTCTGTTGCTTTGCACATCATTAGATTGATAAATATCCTCATCATCACTAAACCCAATCTTCAAGATAACCGCGGGGGGCTTATCCCCCAACTAGTCCTAACAGATTCTACTCAAGGCATTTCTACACTAAGTATTTTCTAGTTTGAGAGGTATCATGTTTCAACTTAAGCCATACTAGCATTTTAAATAAGAAGTCTTATTTGCTGTAGGCCTATAAACAGAGTCATCTAATCCTGCAAAAGATAAGTCAGCTTTGTCTGTTACTTGCAGATCATTAGATTGAAAAATGTCCTCATCATCACTAACCCAATCTTCAATGATAACTTCACTAGGCCTAACTGATTCAACTCTAGGCATTTCTACACTAGTATTGCTAGTTTGAGAGGTACTTGCTTCAACTTAAGACACAATAACACTAGTCTTATTTGCTGTAGGACTATAAACAGAATCATTCAATCCTGCAAAAGATATATCAGCTAGTGGAGGCATGTAGTTCCTAGTAAAAGGAGGAGGAACAACATGATATCCATTATCCTTTTTGAACCTATCATTTGTTTGATTGTCATCTCCATCACTTGAACGACTATTCACTACCACTTGAATTCTTTTCATTCAATTGATCTCCATATCCTAGACCAGTATTATCTTTAGAACTTATTTGACTATTAATCAGTTTATTTAAGTTTTTAGAAGATGTTTCAAACTGTTATAGTTTAGCTTTTAAATCATCTTTTTCTCTTAAGGTTTCATCTAACTGATTTTTAAGTCTAGTGATAGCATTACTTTTGTCTTTAACTTCAAATTCTAAGACTGCAATATTTTCTTCATAGACAACTTCATTTTTCTGATGAACAACTAATTGAGCCTCTACAGATTCTAGGCCTAACTGATAAGCTACAATTTCTAGATTAAACTTACTAAGAGTTTGCCTCTGTTCATCAAACTGTTTTTGAAGTTTTTTATATGTTTTTACATAGTTTTTAGAACAGATTGTACCTCTGTGCCAGACCTTGAGGAGTTTGCAGTGTAGGCTATGAGAGTAAACTCAGTTGGTTCATCTTGAGCTATATAACTCCAGTCCATCTTGGAAAAACAAAGCATTTTCCTGAACAACCAATGCATTAGAGGTCTCCACTGGTATAGTCCTTCTGGTGTTGTCCCTGCTCCTATACCCTGCATCTCCATTCTTGTTCCCTTGATTTCTTAGTGCTCTACATTCCCTTGCAAAATGGCCCCTTCTATGACAGTTAAAGCATTCAACCTTAGTTTTATCAAAACCTACAGGTTCTTTGCCATTGAAGATTAAATTTCTTCCAGTCTTCTTATAAAATCGCTTAACTCTTATAGAAAGCATCGCCACCTGCCATTTAAGGTCCATTTCTTCCAAATCATCATGATCAATCTGCTCTAGGTCTTCATCATCTAATTGTGGACTATTTGACTGATTAGCAAAGAATGAGAACATTAGATCATCAGTATATGATGATGAAAAGGCTTGTCCTTGAGAATTATGGCTTGATGCAGTAGAAACACCATTAGCAGTATTAACTTCATTACTGCTGCTAGTGTCTTCTGCAGAGAGAAAGGCCACATTCTGAGAGTTTGAAGATAATCCGGAGGAACCTTTGATATCAGCTTCAAACACTTTTAGGTTATTGTATAGATCATCAATATCCAAATCATCTATATCATCTTTGTTCCTCATAATCAAGGCTACATTGTTCCATGATGAAGGTAGAGCTCTTAAAAATTTCTGATTTACATCTTCATTGGAAACAGCTGCACCATGAACTTTTAGAAGGCTGATAAGTTTTTGAAACCTATCATATGCTTTATCTAAGCCTTATGTGTCAGATACAGAAAAGTTTTCAAATTGTTGCTTCAAAACATTCTTCTGCATCTTCTTAGATTCAACATTGCCACCAAATTTACTCTTGATAGCAGCCCATAGAGACTTTGCATCCTTTATTCCATGGAACCTCAGTTGATACTCATCAAGAATAGCCAAAAGCAAAATGCTTTTAGCTTTTCTTTCTCTTTGTCTTTGTAATAGTGCTTGAGCAGTCTTTGGAAGTACTTCAGTTTCAACACCATTTTCATCAGTTGTTACTTGTATAGGACCATAACCATTCAAGATCACTTGCCACAAACTATAATCTGTGTTAGTAAGATACTGCTCAATCCTCATGCTCCAAAGGGTATATTAACCCTTCTTGAGGATAGGAAGTTTTACAGTAGATACCATTTGAGGAGATTCTACTGGTGTTATTTGTGTTGTAGGTTCTTCACCAGACATTGTGTATTTTAGGAAGAGATCTAGATCTGATAAAGTTCTTCTTATTCAGAGTTTCTCCACAAGCTCTGATACCACTTGTGAAGTTCCAATTAACATATCTTCTTAGCTTGTTAAAGCTTAGTTAACCTGGATAAATCCAAACTAACTATAAGAGAAGCTATGATTGTAAATACTACAAGTTATGCCAAATCTAACTTTGCAATACTAAGAAGAATAATGAATACTAAACTTGAATATATTGATTGCAAATATTCTGCCAAGGTTACAGAATAACTAACTATGAGATATGTGTTTTCTATGAAAGATTAATGTCTCTAACTATTCCGTAGGGTTCCTTTTATATACTAAGGAAACCCTAACGGGCTTACAAAACGCGTCAAGTGATCATGCATATCTATTCCTAATATAACTCATGCATATCACTTTAGCAGTACTAACTATATAATACTAATAGTACAAAATATTAACTAACAATACTAACTGAACTGGCAGTACTAACATTTGTACTGGCAGCGCTAACTATTATAACTAGCAGCACTAATGACTTAGACTATTTTCTAAGTTCTTCAATAACAGCATCAAGTTGAACTAGCAGTACTAACTTCCAAAGCTAGCAGTATTAAATTGAATCAGCAGTACTAAATTGTAGAAGTCCATAATACCCAACACTAACTTTGTTTTGTAGCAACGCATCCATAGCTCGATTCCTTAGTGCCCCAAGCGAGGGGGAGTATCCACCAAGGGGGGGCACTTGCGATTAGTTTTTATGTTTTTTTACTTTGCATTCGTAATCAAGTCACTTAGCATTCGTCAAATCAAGACTTGCAAGACTCCCCTCCTTCTACAACACTTTTTGCTTTGACAGAAAGGAGAAGAAGATATGTAAACTCATCTACTAAATACTTATTTAGTAACTTTTAAATAAGCATGAGTTTATATTTTATCATTATCAAAAAAGGGGAGATTGTTAATACAAATATTCACCCAAAAACGATATTTATATTTAATGATCTTCATGTTTTGATAATAACAAATATAATGTCATACTACGTAAAAGTATACGTAAACAAGTTATTTAGTCGAAAGTTTACTTGACGACGACTAATCACTTAAGGTATGAATATGACATTATTAAACATAGTTAATGATCAAAGAAAAATATTATCATTTACATAAATCTTTTCTAATCAAATGATTTAACCTAACACGTGATTAATTATAAGCTAGTTATATTAATCATGTAAGACAAAATAGGATTAACCATAAGTATAAACAATCTTTCCAAATCTTCCCAAATCTAGAAAATCTTTCCTTATTCATGATAATAAATATTTTTTCTAGATGAATCTATTAAACTAGTTTTAATAAGTATAAAACAATATTTTGTATAGATTTGGGGTTAATCACTAAATGATAATTTTTGTCCCAGCTCTTCCTACGGATCTACCAAATGCATTGCACGGATCCAGGAGATGGTGGATCTATGGGCCGCACGTCATGTTCCCCTGGGACAGGATTTGAAATTCAAATGGTTGCCTATAAATACCAACCTCACTCCTTCATTTCAAATAACTCTTGACAAATATTTTTCTTATACATATTTTATCTTTTGCATATTATTTGATCATTATACTTGTTACATAATCTATTACAAGTGATCAACTCATTCCACTCTTTAGTGAAGAACACTTAAGAAGACGTCAAGCTTCAAGTGTTATTAGTTTAGTTGTGTCATCACGTTTGTGATAATCATTCATCTTGTATATCTTGTGTTGTGTGTTGTTGTGTGTATCATATGTGTATGATAGGTTAGTATTTAGGCCTCAAAATACATAGTGTGTTAGATTGGTTCTATCTCGAATTAGAACTCGGTATTTAGCTTAGTACCAGAAAAAGTGTAAGTGACGTGTACGGTTTTCTCCGCCTAAAGGGAGCTTGTTGACATAGTGAAGATAACTCTCAAGTTGGGTACTTGGGGAGTGGAGTAGGGCGAAGAGGTGCTTCATAGCTGAACCAGTATAAATCATTGTGTCATTGGTTTGATCTTTCTTATCTTTACTTGCTTATATTTTGTTGTTAGTTTATTTATTTATTGCATCGCTATCAGATACACTTGTGTATATCTCTTGAATTCACATAATTCGACAATCTAAGTTTTAATTTTAAAATGGTAAAAACTATTCAACCCCCTTCTAGGTTCCACACAAGTGCTTCAAATGGATGGTTAGATATCCAATGTCATAACAAGTTATGTAACATAGCAATATTAAGACAATCCGACCTTGGATGAGTTGGGATGGGTTGGCTAGGAAACATCAAATATCCTAATGAGAAAAAGGAAAAAGTACATTTAAAGATCAGGCCCATCTTATTCTTTGCTTAGTGTTTTCAGTTCGTGTGATTGGGGTATTGAGCATTCAGGTGACTTAATTTTGCCATTCATTTATATAATCATTTTAGTTAAAAAAAATCTCTTATTTTAGTATATTTTTGGTTATTTGTAATTGTTATTATTAGTAGTTTAATGACGACGGCTGGTGGCAATGGCTGAAATTTGTAGGGAAGGGAATACAGTTTGCACTTAGACTAATAAAATCATCAGATTGTGGCTTACAGGGTAAACGTAACTCGGTTGCAGTGGCTATAAAAAGTTTTGATGAACCGTACATATTCAGCCATGGCTTAAGACACAAAATAAGCATGTTAAAGCATAAACAACCTCTAAAGAACAGGTACATATCTACGCCTTTTCAAATTTACATAAACTTAGATATGTTCACCATAGTTCAGTGTTAGACCAACTTGGACTTGGTGATCTAAGCAACGAATTTTGTTTGTTTTTCTCGAACGCTTTAGTTTCTTCTCTGTAAAGAAATTCGGTTTGAGTTATTCATTTAGAAGCAAATGATTCTTCTATCGGTAATGCATACTATTTAAGAGTAACTGGTTATGATTCTTTACTGCATGTTATTGTATAGTATCTTGGTCTCCTTTGCTATGTGTATATTAGAACGTATGCACTGCAAGAAACCTAATATTATTGTTTGTTTCAGTGTAGCCACTCCTTTAAATTTACAAGAGTGAACAACAATTATCAATTAAAAACATGTATATACGTATTAGTAGAAACCTAAAGCAATAACCTGACAAGAATTCCATATATAGGAGGACAACGACTATATATGCAATATTGTTATTCAATACTAAAAATGTCATATAATACTAGGAACCATGGAATGAATATTGTCATATAATACAATACATGATGACATTTTTAAAGAACAATATTGTTATTCAATATTAAAAGACGTCGTAATTAAAACATATATAGGAGAAGTCGTGTAATACTAGAATAATATTTGGGAAATATTGTTTGTTTTAGTGTATATAATACATGTATATATAATAATTATTCAAGAGGTGAGATATCAATAGTGTGGAAACTAGAAAGGGGGGTTGAATAGTTTACACGTTTGTTTTACGTTTTAAAAGTTTACTTTCAAAAATGTTTAGATCCGAGTTATAGGTTCAACCAATTCACAATATGAACAAGCAATAACTATCTAAACTAAAACTAGATAACAACAATAATAATATAAAGAGATAAGGAAAGAAACGACCAAACCAAGACACCAAGATTTTATAGTGGTTTGGCTACGAAGCACCTCTTCGCCCCACTCCACTCCTCGAGTATCCGACTCGAGATTTCACTATATCAACAAGCTCCCTTTAGGCGGAGAAAACCGTTTACACTTCGCTTACGTTATTTTCCGACACTAAGCTTAATGTCGAGTCCTAATCCTAGCTAGAACCAATCTACCACTTCACAAGATATACACACTCACAAGATCTACAGAATCGGATCTACACAATATCTGAATCACACAAATACATAAAATAAATACAATAGAGGTTTGTTACTTAGAAGAAAAGATGAGAGATCACTAATTAACACTTCGTTTCTTGACGAATACGAGTGTTCTTCTCTTGCACTTGAATGAGAGGGAAGAGATGAGAAGAAGAGATTAGATCACTTGAAACAAGATCTAAGTATGTTAGTGATCAAGAGTTTTAGTAAGAGAAATAAGTTTTAGAGAGAGAAAGTGAGACTGAAAAATTTCATGCAAAGAGGAATGATTTTCAGCAAGGAGTGGACCAGTATTTATAGACAAGAAAATCCAACGGTAACTGGTGGAGGTCCCGGAGGTCCCATATATATAAGGGGGCCGCCAGGCCTATAAGGGGGCCGCCACCTAGACTCTGCTCCTTTTTTTGTCTTTTTATGGGAAAGGTTGTATCTGGTGTAGAAGCTTCCGTTTTGAGGGAAAAATTGGAATTTCAAATTTTATGTTTTTAATAAAACTTTTCTTTTAATTAGAAAATATTTTGTATAATTAATTTTATAAAAATCTTTTGTAAAATTGTTAATGGATTAGATATATATATTTTCTTGATCATATCATACTTAATGATTTATATGTTTCATACCTTAAGTGATCACTAATTCTTAGAAAAGGATTTTTAGATTAATAATTTGTAAACGTTTATATGTTATAGTAAACGTTTTTTACATTTTGTTATTATCAAAACGTTGAGAGGTCGAAAAAAATAAATAACATTTTTAGACATTATTTGTATTAACAATCTCCCCCTTTTTGATGATGACAAAATATAAACTCATTTTGTATAAAATTAATAGTTACACATTATTAATGAGTTTTGCTCCATTTCTCCCCCCTTTTTTTTGAATTCAAAAAGGATGATCGTCGAGTTCTTGTAAGAAGAAAGAAATCGGCGATATCAAGACTCCCCTTTGATGTATGCTCCCCCTTGTTTGGGGCACCAAGGGATCGATCTTACGAAAATTGTGTGCTACAAAACAAGGTTAGAAATAGAAGTGCAAGACAAATATCTTTTTAAAGCAACACATTATAATCAAGTCACCCAAAATAGAGTTTCATTCAACCAACAAGAAACTCATACAATAGCAAATGCAACTAATACATTCATCCAAAATAAAACTAGAGCTAATACAAGAAAAGACAAATTCATACAATATTTGTATGAATCATTGCAATAGAAAGTAGATAATTATAAAGACATAATAAGGCATAGACCTGCACTAGTAAATTCTTGAAGAGTAGAAGATGCCATAATCAAAAGATGGGTTGTTTATTATTAGGTGAACTTGAGCTTTTGAGATTGCTCAATTATGGTGAGGAGGTTGTTATTGAGGATGAAAACTGAGTGGAAGAACCAATGATGAGAGATTTGATATGATTTAGGTTATCTTTTAATGTATCAAATACATTTCGCGTATCCAAGCAACAATGACAAAATTCCGAATGAAAGTTTACTTGTTCTAAAGAAGGTGGAGGGATATATGGTGAGGTAGGAGATGAAGGATTTGTGGCCTCAATTGCTTGTTAGAGATTTATGTCAAGCAGATTTGATAGGTGATGAATTTCATTCAGGTTTTGAGTTGAGTTTTGTAAAGGTGAAGAGTAGGAGAGAGAGTCATTTGAGATGGGAGAAGTGGGAGTAGTCCCAGTTGGTGGAGGAGAAGGTGGTGAGGGAGGAAGACCATGACTTTGTCTTCAAGGTTCGAGAATGGCCCTTTGGTATTTTCGTGAGTAGTCACGAGGGGATTTGCTAGAGGATGACATTGAGAACTTGAAGAGAAGTGAAAGATTTAGAAGTGAAGATGTGATTGAGATGAAGAAGAATGATGTTCATATATAGAGGAATTTTAGGAAAGGCATGGTATTGGAGAATGACGATTCTAAGAAGTGTTTTGTTTAGAAAGGAAAGAATGGCTGAAACTAAGTAGAATATGGTCAAAGTTGCAGAAAAAGAGGGGACAGGAAAGTTTGTGGTTCCCCTGATGGCGGTCGTGCAAACCTCAAGCGGTCCCATATATATTAGGGGTCACCTTTGATTTTGGGGGGCTGTTCTCACCAAATTTTCTAAGGGTTAATTATTTTCTAAAATAACTTAAGTGGGTTAGAAGTATGATTGTGGCATTTCCATTTCTTCAAGAATAACATAATCTAGCTAAAAGAGAAAAGAAATCATGTAAATGGTGCCAAGTAGAATCATATAAATGACTTAAAGATCAACTAAGTTTCATATACCAAGCATGAGATAATAACATAGATATGTTTTACACGTACTTGAGTGGCCGTTAATAGGGGTTAAGAAAATATTACATAGTAATAATGTCTAGTAATAATTCATAAGAAATATCTCAACCATCATTTTAATCATTACTTGAGGCTTCTTCGGAAGATATGTAGATGATAGATTAAAGATGAGTAGGATGAACCCAGGGTTTCATGGATGGCCAGTATGATTTGTATTTTGATTTTCGTAGACGAGGGTTAATTTTGATGATGTGATCATATAGACGATTTAGAATCATTCCATATGGCATTGGAGAATTTGGTTTATTTTTAATCTTTTCAACTCGTTTAGTTAGAAAGTTGGCAAAGTTGAAAGGAGTACTTGTTAGAATGCAATACATCATGTGACATGATGATGCAGGAAGAAATGGTGAGTCATTTTGAGTGCCAAAGACATTATCTTGAATGATTTAATTCCAAGATCTCATGTCATGACGAAGCTCTTCCTTGAGGATTTTGTTTTGAAATATGGTTTGTTCGGTTGTTGAGATTGATTGAATAATTTCATTTGGTGTTAGAATGTGTGTTTGATAGGGTGTGTTTGACTCTTGATTAGTTTTCAAGGAGTCGAGAGATGATTCTTCAGAGTAAGAACATTCTCCTTCACATGGAATGGAGAGAATCGAGGCGAATGACTCGAGTGAAAAATTAAATGTTCTTTTTAATGCCTAGAATGTTAAAAGGATATTTTGATCATCATTTTTAGTAATTTCTATTGAATAATAAAATTCAAGCAGAAATCTTAGACAAATCCCTTTATGGAGTTCATATATATTTAGTAGTTTGATGATTTGAAACATGATTTGAATATTATCATATTTAGTATATTTAGAAGATACTGGACAACCTTCATGAATTGATCTACACTCTAGGTTTCGAATGAAGGGTTTTAAGTTATTATGAAGATAGTTTTCATTTGAGATTGTTGGAACATAATAGTTCTTCTTCCAACGTCATTTCACCTAATTAAAAGAGTGTCAATTTTAGTAAGGCTTTCTCATTGAAATAGGTATCTAGTGTGTGCTTAATTGTCACAAATGTGGAGTAACGATTAACTCGACCTAAAATTAACATCCTAAGAGTTAATCCAAACGTCTTTAATTGATTTCTGCTCATCTAAAATGTCAAAATATACTGTTGAATTATGGAACTCAACCTGTGTTTGAGATCATTATGCATGTGTTTAAAAACGTTTTTAAGTTGTATTAACAATGTATAACAACAATTTTATTATGTTCCTAACGTGAGTGATTTGAAAAATAAAATTGGGGTTTTGGTTCGAAATCAATTTTTCGACAATCTAAGGAAAGCGTATTAGTTATACATTGTATCCTAGTAGTTCTAATTGCCAAGGTTGCATAAATTCGTGAAATCGTTGCCGGGCGGTCGACCACCTTTGTAGTTGTTAATCGGTCAAGGTTTTGGGCAAAAATTTAGGTATTTCTGGCAAGTTTTAGATATTATTGGCAAGTTTTTTTTCTAAAAAACAACTTGTAATAGATTTAAACATTTAATATAAGTGATCAAAACAAGTTTACGGTAAGTTTTAGGTACTTCCAGCAAGATTAGAAGGTTTCTAGCAAGTTTGACCGCCGTTGACCACTTGTTGACCTATTTGTTTGACCCTGTTACATTAATCGGCAAGGTTGGTGGCCTTGTAGCGTCTAATCGGCGATTAATCGGCCTTGTAGACCTTGTTTTGCAACACTGCTAATTGCTCAAAATTGAAAGAAAAATGAAAAATCCCCAATTTTAATTTTTGTGTTTATTATGAACCCTAGACTCAAATTGAAAGAAAATAGATGAAATGACTTACAATTGATGATGTTAGGAATAATTGTATATGTTGATTCTATCTTCAATTTGTGTTTTAATGCTTGATTTTGATTTTTAGGTTGTTTTTGGTCGTGTTCGTCGCTGCAGCAGGGAGAGGGAGTGTTTGTTTTTGAGTTTTGAAGAAATTTTAACTAAGTATAAATTTTGGTGTCTGCTGTTTGTGGTCCTATATCGATAAGGAGGCCGCCTAAAAATACTTTAGGGCCACCTGGATATGGGGGGCGCCCTCAGCGAGGGAATTTGGACTAGGTTTGACGAATATTTTACAAAGAGTAGTGACGTTTTAATTTGCATTTCGTGAATTAAAAATGTCTAACTAGCTTCGTATGAAGCAGTTAAATTGTCACGACGCAGAATGGAACGCTGACTATAATTGAGATAGAAGAAAGAGAGGCGGACTAATACGATTTATGGAATGTGTTCCATCATTCCTAAACCAAGATGTAGATAGTTAAACGATTCACGTTTAAAGGAGCTACGTATGAATGTCGGCGATGTTTGTCGACGACGAACACTTTTTCGATTGAGATATGTCCTTTTTGGACATTATCACGAAGAAAGTGGTGACGAATTTTGATATGTTTGGTTCGAGAATGTTGCACCGGGTTTTTGCTAAGGTCAATCGCGCCTTTATTGTCGCACATGATCGGGACGTCGTCGAGTCGAACGTCGTAGTCGATAAGAGCTTGTTTCATCCATTGTGCTTCTTGAACATGCTTTTCGGCGCTTAGGTTATTCGGCTTCGGTTGTTTGGTTTCTTTTGAGAACCAAGATGTCAAAAAACATCCACGGGAACGTACAAATACACTAGTGCTCTTCGGTCCACATAATCTCCCGCATGATTAGAGTCGTCATATACTACAGTTTCTATGTCGGTCCCCTTAGGATACCATAATCCTAAGTGCGTAGTGCCTTTAATGTATCGGAAGATACGCTTAACCGCTTCAAGGTGAGAGGTTTTGGGATCCTTTTGGAAGCGGGCACAAAGGCAAACACTAAACTTTGATCTCGAGCCTATTGTGTTAGGTTATAATAAATTACCTTCATTCCTCGATTACTTGGTACTTTCTTAACGACTCATACTCTTAGTCCTTTCGTGAGTTTGGTAGCAGAGGATCATGGGGGTTTTCATTGGTTTAGAATCTTCTAAGCCAAATTTCTTAAGCATTTCTTTAATATATTTAGATTGATTAAAGAAAATACCATCTTCTATTTGTTTTATTTGTAATCCAAGGAAGAAGTTAAGTTCACCCATCATGCTCATCTCGAACTCGTCATGCATGATTTTGGCAAATTTATCACACATGTCTTGACAAGTCGAGCCGAATATAATGTCGTCGACATATATTTGAACGATGATGAGGTTTGAACTTTTCTTCTTGGTAAAAAGTGTGTTATCTACCATTCCTATTTTGTACTCATGTTTAATAAGAAAAGCTTTTAATTTATCATACCAAGTTTATAAACATGATCCGGTTTTTTAAAGTCAATGAATCCTGAAGGTTGTGCCACGTATACCTCCTCATTAATAAAACCATTTAGGAATGCACTTTTTACATCCATTTGGAATAACTTAAAATCTAAAGCACAAAGCCATAAGCTAATAGTAGCCTAATTGGACTCATGTCTGTAACTAAGCTAAGTTTCATCATATCGATGCCCCTCTTGTTGTTTATAGCTTGAGCAACTAACCTAGGCCCTTTATTTTCGAGAAACCATTTACATTTCTCGTCTACTTATTCCAAACACCCACTTTGTTCCGATAATGTCAATATTCCAATGTTGTAGAACTAAAACTCCAAACGTCGTTAGGCAATGAATTGATTTAATTCTTCTTGCAATAGGGACTTATCTCAACTATCATCCGGTTAAGGCTTCCATTCACATTAGTAGGTTTCTATAGCTTAGATATAAACAAAGAAGTTACTTTGGTTTTTGGGTTGTGATCTAGAGTTTTATTTGGTTAGGTCTCTATGACATTTTCTAATGGATGGTTCCTAGATTCCTTAATATTGACTATTTCATCAATCTCTAAAGTTTTATCCTCAATGTTATTTTCTAGGTTTTTCTTTTCGGTAACTGATGCGGTCGTCGTTAGACCTCAACAAGAAGTTTTACAATCCCTAGCCAGAGCACCTATCGTTGTAGTGGCAGTATAGGCAGACTCGGGGGGTTGTTATCGTTCACTTGAGGAATAGGTGGAAAGGCTTGATTCACGGTCTTATAGAATTATAAGGTTGGAGGGGAGATATTTTTGTTATTTTATATTTTATGGAAAGCAGTAATCATATATTTGAGAGGGAGGTTTGGTTTTTTGTATTTAAAACTAAATATAAAATCTACGCTAATGGTGATAACAATAAGATAAAGACTGTGTTTATTTAAATCATGTATTTACTCCCTAGATTGCTTCTCTAGTGTTGTTGCCTCTTGTCAACCCTTGAGATGATATGTGTATTTATTTCCAAAGTCATGTACGAAATAACACGAACCCGCCGTCTATTAGTATTCGCTAGAGCACGCACAAGTAAAGGTAGTATAAAGACTATTACATGGACCTTAAGGGTACATTAAGTGCATGTGAAATATATTAAAAGTGGATCAACCATATTAGGGGGCAAGGTAGTATAAAGGACAGGTACCCGCTTTATCCTTTTACATAATAATCATGTTTTCCTAGACATATCAACAACGATGCAGACAAAAGCTGGTTTTCTAAGACCTAACATGCACATCCATCACAAGAAGCAACACCACTAAGATCTACATTCTAGGTTTCATACAATCATAAATAACCAAAGAGAAGGCGTAGCCTAGTGTTAAAAAAGCAAGACACATAGATCAATTAATAACTACTAGGCTATTGTGATGATTTAATAACCTTTTTTTTTTTAACTTTTGAAAGATTAAAACATGAGTTGGAGGAAGTACAATAGGGTTTTTAGGCCCTAAAATCGTCCCTAACAGCTGCTAAACGAACTAGGGTTCGTACCCTCTTTTTATTCTAAAGTTACACACTCAAAACCTTAAATTTGGGTTTGTATATATAGGAAAAACTATGTGACGGCGTCGCATTTTAGTCGTGACGCCCGTCATATAGAGCTATTCTTAATAATGGGCGGGATGCGTTTTGTACTCTGACGCCGTCGTGAGATCTAGTGACGTCGTCTTGGTCTTCGTTATGTGACGGCGTCACGTTGTATTGGTGACGCCGTCTCCAGCTGCTGAGAACATTATCTTGAGTGATGTTGGTGTAGGTTCGTAGTCTTGTCCGTTTCTTCTCTAAATGAGCCCAAGTCACGTGTAATTCTTCCACAACTCTTTCTGATCAAGGATATGCTGAAGACTTTTATGATCAGTGAACACAATACACTTTGTGCCATACAGATAGTGTTATAACACCCCCATTTTTACATATAGCAGCTTAAGCTAATCTAGGGTATTATTTCATAGTACAACAGTCATAATCATAGAAAACGACTCAAAAGAGATGTTTTTAAAAGATAAGTTATCATTCATTATTTTATTAGAGTTTTACAAACAGAGGTCCTAAATTCTACATGAAAACATAAAGTTTGAATGATAACAGTTTAGCCATCATCAAGTCCATGCCACTCCGTTCCATAAGATGTTCAGTCACCTGAGATAAACATGCTAAAAAGTCAACACAAAGGTCGAGTGAAATTCATAGGTTTATAGTAAACTGTTTTGAATACAAGCTCAATAGTGGGTTACGTTGTTATACACCCATAGTTTGTAATAATTGCATACATGTACAATTATCATGGAAAATAATATTATTGCCCTAAGCTCATGACGCCGAAGCCTTAGGTTAAGTAATCATAAATAATTGCCCCAACGGGTGTCTTTGCCAAAACACTCATAAAGTTATTCAAATGTGTGCTATTGGTTATCGACAGTATAGGTACACCAACGGGGAGTCCAGTCCCAAATAGATCTATTTACAGCATTCGCGCTTACCCCGACGAGTAATTAATGGTTCATGATAGTGGGGACTTAATGGCAAAAGTAGGGACTTAGGCAATAATGTATCAGGATAACATACAAAAAAAATACTTGCATTTATGGTTTATAGCATGTATTCCCTTCGCAGGTTTATGAAAACATTTAAAAGATTGAATGCGAGGCTATGAACTCACCTTAACAGTACATGGAAATTTGATTGATGGCAAAAGTATATGAAATGAAAGTAACGGATTCGTCACACAACCTGGGTAATATGTCAAGTCTTAGTTTGATTGATTATGTTACAAAACTTCATAAAGTTTAGCGTATATCTTTGATTGATTAATTTACAGAGTATTGTATCACTGTTCGGGCTATCATAATCCAGAGGCCACGTAGTATCGTTTGAGGAGCCATGGCACTTTAAATCATAAACTCAGCAAACTCGTCAAGACGAATACCTAAATGGAACCCCTCACATGAAACTCCATAGTGTCGTCATACGATAAGATTTTAAGTTTCTTCAAAAGCTAGTTGATGATAAATTACGTTAAATACATAATGTAGTTGATTTATAAAGCGTCGATCGGTGATTAATAACGACAAATGTATCGGGTTTTGATAAAATTAAGTTTTATAATTTTTATATATATTTTTATAATTTATATAAAAATATAATATTTTATATTTTTAAGAATATTAAATTGGCAAGAAATACCCTTGAATTATAATTAAGAGTTAATTTCATAATTCGTCCTTAATGTTTGTCGGGTATAACGGATTTAGTCCCTCCGAAACTTTTTTAACGGATCAAACAAAAATAGGTCATTATAGTTATAAATTCTAAGAATACAATTTCAGCACTATAGCTTATTTTTTTTATATTGTTAATTTCATAAAGTTACGATATTACCCTTGCATGGAATTATTTGCGTGTAACCAGTCCAAAAAAGCCATGCATGCTTATTGTTAAGTTCCAAATTATATTTGTAAGGTTTATAGTTATTAGATAGCTACAATAAGATTTTTTAACGTAACGAAAGTTTAGAAAAAGGATTCGTTAGCTAGAAAATCAAAACGGGTTTTTAGGGTTTTAATCAAAAACGCATGGGTTTGAGGATTCAAGGCTTAAACAAGAGTTCATATATGATCTTAAGAATATTATAAACATTATAATACATATTATAAGCTTATTGAATAAGATTTTGAGCTTACTTGAGCTAAAATGGGTCGAAATGGGTTTTTATGACTCGTACACCTAGAAATAGCTTCAAGGCTTCATTTTTCTTGCTTCTTGGCTTCTATTATGAGCTTAGGGACTTTACTTGATCTTCTATTGCTGCTATGGAAGGGTTAGAATTCCATTTATAGGTGTGAGATGAGTTGTGTGGGATGAAATGAAAAGGGTGCTTTGGTTCGTGTATTTATAGGGTAAAAAAACCATTGGTGCCCAAGTTTACTTAGTACAAGGATTAAGGGCTTTAGGTAGATGATTCATGGAAGCTAGGTGATGAGTGTGGTGAGCTAGAAGCTATATAGGAGATGTGGAATGGTGTTTTGGAGGCCACAGTTAGAAAAGGAAACAAGGAGGTGATTTTGCTACTTAATGGCCAAGTATCTTAGCAAGGAGGTGATGGAGGTGCTTGCTAGGCTGTTTGGTGATGTCATGGTGAGGTAAGGGAGGTGCTAGGATGGGTGCTTGGTTTAAAAATGGGTAAAAATGGAAGAAAAGGTGTATCGGGTTGGTTTTTAGGTTTGGTTAGGGTTTTGGACTTTATTTTTCGAGTTAAGGCTAGGGTTTAGGATAGATTAAGGTTTAGGATTAGTGTTAGGATTATGGTTTAGTGTTTAGGATTAGTGTTTAGGGCTTAGGATTATGTTTTAGGGCTTAGTTTTAAGGTTAAAGTGAAATTAGGGTTTAGGGTTTTGTTTTAGGGTTTTAGGGTTTTAGATTAGGGTTTAGGATGAATTAGGGTTAGGGTTTAGGGTTTAGAGGTTGTGTATTAAGTGCTTGTACCTTGTGTTAAAGTGGAGGTAAGAAACTAGAATGAAAACGGTGGTAAATGCAGCTTATTTGGATGTTGCTTATAACTTGTACTTTGAGTTTTAATGACTTGTACATTGATTTGGAGGGAGAACATAATTCAAATATTGTGTATTAATACTTGTACACATGCATATGCTTTAAAGGCTTGTACATTCATTTTTTATGTATACATTACATATAATTAGGGTTTTGATATAAACATTAACGTTTAATGCTTGTTTTGGTATAATGTTTTGAAAAGTACATTAAATGGATAATGTACTTGGTAAAAATGATATTAGGGCATAGAGTTGACATATTAGGATGTTTACATGAGATAAACATAAATATAGATGGCATAGGTAGGTTGCGTGAGCTCATTTACTTTAGAGATGCAAGTTACGTTGCATAATGAGATAAATCAAAAATTTCCCTGTAAAAAGGTGGTATATAAAGTGCATCTACTTTAATAGATGGATAGTACATTTCATCTAATTTAATAGATGGATAATTACATTGATGAAAATTGCGGGTTGTTATAGTCCCTCATCCTTACAGAAATCTTGTCCCAAGATTTAATTGGACTTAGAAGTGATATTGGAAAATAGATGAGGATATTTGGCATGAATTTCCTCTTCGCGTTCCCACGTAAATTCAGGTCCTCTGTTAGAGTTCCATCGTACTTTGACTATAGGAATATGACTTTGTCTTAGTTTCTTGATTTCTCAATCCATAACTTCCACTGGTTCTTCCACAAAGTTGAGTTTGTCATTGAGCCGAAGCTCTTTCATTAGAATGACAAGGGATTCGTTAGATAAGTATTTCTTTAGATTAGAAATGTGGAAAGTATTATGGACATTCCTGAGCTCTTAAGGAAGCTCTAGTTTGTATGCCACAGGACCGACTCTTTTAAGAATCTTAAATGGTCCAATATACTGGGATTAAGCTTTCCTCGCTTTCCAAAACGAATGACACCTTTTCGAGGTAACACTTTTAACATAACACGATCTCCAACATGAAATTCTAAAGGCTTTCGCCTGACATTGGCGTAACTTCTTTGCCGATCTCTTGTAGCTTGCAAGTGTTGTCGAATTTGCACTATCTTTTCAGTGGTTTCATGAATTATTTTTGGTCCTGTGAGTTAAACATCTCCAACTTCGGCCCAGCAAACAGGTGATTTGCACTTTCGACCATAAAGTACCTCAAATGGTGCTGCCTTGATACTGGCATGGTAATTGTTATTGTATGAGAATTCTACCA